>SJYC01128508.1:0-34372 GCA_006408675.1 Madoqua kirkii | reverse complement strand
TTGACAAAGGAAGCAAGAGCTACAATGGAGAAAAGACAGTCTCTTTAACAAGTGGTGCTGGGAAAACTGGTCAACCACTTGTAAAAGTATGAAACTAGAATATTTTCTAACACCATACACTAAAATAAACTCAAAATGGATTAAAGATCTAAACATAAGACCACAAACTATAAAACTCCAGGAAGAAAACATAGGTAAAACACTCTTTGACATAAATCACAGCAGGATCCTCTATGACCCACCTCCCAGAGAAATGGAAATAAAAGTAAAATAAACAAATGGGACCTAATTAAACTTAGAAGCTTTGGCACAATGAAGGAAACTATAAACAAGGTGAAAAGACTGCCTTCAGAATGGGAGAAAATAATAGTAAATGAAGCAACTGACAAATAATTAATCTCAAAAATATACAACTGTTCATGCAGCTCAATTCCAAAAAATAAACAACCCAATCCAAAAATGGGCCAAAGGACTAAACAGACATTTCTCTAAAGAAGACATATAGATGGCTAACAAACACATGAAAAGATGCTCAACATCACTCATTATCAGAGAAATACAAATCAAAACCACAATGTGGTACCATTTCACACCAGTCAGAATTACTGCTATCAAGAAGTCTATAAACAATAAGCATTGGAGAGGGTATGGAGAAAAGGAACTCTCTTACACTGTTGGTGGGAACTCAAACTAGTACAGCCACTATGGAGAACAGTGTGGAGATTCCTTAAGAAAACTGGAAATAGAATTGCCATATGACCCAGCAATCCCACTCTGGGCATACACACTGAGGAAACCAGAATTGAAAGAGACATGTGTACCCCAATATTCATGGCAGCACTGTTTACAATAGGTTGGACACAGAAGCAACCTAGATGTCCATTGGCAGAGGAATAGATAAGAAAGCTGTGGTACATATACACAATGGAGTATTACTCAGCTATCAACAAGAATGCATTTGAATCAGTTTTAATGAGGTGGATGAAATGGGAGCCTATTATACAGTGTGAAGTAAGTCAGAAAGAAAAACACCAATACAGCGTAAAATGCATATATATGGAATTTAGAAAGATGGTAATGATGACCCTATATGCAAGTCAGCAAAAGAGACACAGAAGTAAAAACAGACTTTTGGACTCTGTGAGAGAAGGCAAGGGTGGGATGATTTGAGAGAATAGCATTGAAACATGTATGTTACCATATGTGAAACAGATCACCAGTCCAGGTTCAATGCATGAGATAGTGTGCTCAGGGCTCATGCACTGGGATGACCCTGAGGGATGGGATGGAGAGGGAGGTGAGAGGGGGTTTCAGGATGGGGGACACATGTACACCCATGGCTGATACATGCCAATGTATGGCAAAAACCACCACAATATTGTAAAGTAATTAGCCTCCAACTAAATAAACAAAAAACAGTATGGATATTGAGAGACCCTTAACAGGCCAGCATTCCCTGTCTTTCAAAGGACACCATGGCCATTTAGTACCATAGGAGAAGATCAGGCATGTCTTCTTAAATTCTGGGGATCAATCTTGTCCTAGCTTGTTTGTTAAAATACATTTTAAAGGAGTGATTCTGGAACTTCTAGCTCCCATCTGCAAGAGAGAAAAAAGAAGCATCCATAGCCATTGCTTCTTTCCACCAAAGGCATCCCTCCCTGCTCTAGATGGGATGCAGACAGACCTTCCACTGAAGCTTTCTTTTCCTGGTTGGACTTTGTCTGTCCTTTACCGATGCAGGACTCTTACTCATCCCTTCTGATTCTACCACTGAGATGAGTAGAGATGCTCCAGGGGTAGACCTGATGGCATCCCACCTTGATTTAGTTCCATACCACTTAGACCTTTGTTTGATTTTTCATTTTTTTCTGATGGGGTGGAGCAAAGTAACTTTTTGGAATGTTTCCCAAACTAGGACTACTAGGGTAAGCATCTGTCTTAATGTGCCCATGCACATGTATTCCTGAGTACAGTCCTGATCATGATAGAAATGGTGAGTCATAAAGGGATAGACAACAACCAAGATGTCCCTACTGAGTGTCACCATGTCAGTATATGTGATAGCAAAAGAAGTTGTGGAGGGCTGGCCAGTGAGAAAAAAAGTGATTTTTGTCCTCGAGCTACTAGGACCAATACTTCCTGTTCATTTCCACCAATTCCATAGAAAGAAATATCTAAGGAGTTGAGACAAAGGTCATCAGAGAGCCTCCTCTGGCCCGCTAAGAGCTAGTACTACCAAAAGAAGCCTATATCACTCCCAATCTGACCACATATTGCAGTTCCCAATCTGTGTCCTCAGAAACCTCATGGTCACCAGCAGTGCTTCTATCCATATAGATAGGAGACACAGCCGTGACAAACACTCACTTTCAGGTTGCTGGCCCCTGAGGCAGGCATAGCTGGATGGCATCACTGACTCGATGGACGTGAATCTGAGTGAACTCTGGGAGCTGGTGATGGACAGGGAGGCCTGGTATGATTTGATTCATGGGGTCGCAAAGAGTCGGACACGACTGAGCGACTGAACTGAACTGAACTGAGGCAGGCAGCCAAGACCATTAGCCTGTGAGATGTTCCTGGAGCTAGAGTTCCACCTCGCTCCATACTGCTCTTAGTAACTTTCCAGCAAGGCTTGCCTAATCTAGCAAGGCTGAGTACTTCCATACATGGGTTCTAAGTAAAAGTACACAGTAACGGTATGGATCACAAATCCCTTGAAAAGTCTATGATCTGACAGATTAGGTTAGTAATCTAACCTAATTACCCACACAATTATAAAATGGTCAAAGAGACCAGGAAAAGGTGATGAGAATGGAAAGTTCAGTCCACACGCTTTGGCCATCTCTGGGCGTTCCCCTTGCAGGGACGTTGGGTGTCTCTTGGCATTGGCAGGTCGGTATAATCCCCCTACAGGGCTTCTGCCATAAGCCTTATGAGGTTACCTCAGAACTACAGATTAGGACACAGCACTTGGTTTGCACAGGTGTCTCTTTTAATCGATCACACACACAAGTACACTGTAGAGTTAGTCAAGTACAGCAGAAAACGTGTATTCTGAGAATGCAGAGAAGCTAGAGCTCTGAGTGTTCTTACCTTGTCTTAAAGATCCCAGACAAGCTCCCAAGAAGATAGCTTACAGTAAACGATGTCAGATTTGTGATCTCTGAAGAATAAGATTTAGCTTTGGGATCAGGGACCAGTCTTGATCAAACAAGAGCTTTTGTGTAGCAGAGGTTTATTAAAGTATAAAAAGGACAGAGAAAGCTTCTGATGTAGACATCAGAAGGGGAATGGAGAGTGCTCACCCTTTGCCTTATTTTTGTCCATTAGTTTGGCCTGTCTTCACACTAATTATTTCTTCAGTACTAGTCATTATACTGTCAAGTCTTCCAAAGTTTTAGATTTCGGTTATTCTATATTTTTCAGATCTAAAATTTCTATGGTTTCTGTTTTACGGTTTACATGTCCATATTCGTTAACTCATTTTGCCATATTTCCTTGTAATAATTTAAACATATTAGTAATAATTATCATAAAATTGTTTTCTACATCTAAATATCCAGGTCATCTCTGAGTTGGTTTTGTTGAATAAATTTTGCTAAAACATAGGTTCTAGATTCTTGTTTCTCTGTATAATTTGTGTTCTTTCAGTATCTACTACATATGGTATATAGATAGGAATAGTGCTGATTGGATAACAATACTATATATTTTCCTTTGAGAACAGAAGTTCTTTCTTAAGTCTCCCAGATAAGGTGAAAAATATCAGCGATAGCTGAATTGACCTGTGATTGCATTTTAGTTTACAAGTTTGAGCACAGGGATACAATTCCAGATAATTCAAACCTAAGATTTCTATTTGCAGTTGTCAGTCACTATTGTTTGGTCTGCTCAGGGATTATTCTACTTAAAAAGTATTTGAGCATGGAGTCAAGATGGTATTAGGACAGAGTACTGTAATATTCAGATATTTTAGGCATCACTTTGCTAGCAAATTTTCAACATCCATTGGATCACTGAAAAAGCAAGAGAGTTCCAAAAAACATCTACTTCTGTTTTCTTTACTGTGCCAAAGCCTTTGACTGTTTGGATCACAACAAAATGTGGAAAATTCTGAAAGAGATGGGAATATCAGACCACCTGACCTGCCTCCTGAGAAATCTGTATGCAAGTCAAGAAACAATAGTTAGAACTGGACATGGAACAACAGACTGGTTCCAAATCAGGAAAGGAGTATGTCAAGGTTGCATATTGTTACCCTGCTTATTTAACTTATATGCAAAGTACATCAAGCAAAATGCCAGGCTGGATGAAACACAAGCTGGAATCAATATTGCCTCAGATATGCAGATGACACCACTCTTATGGCAGAAAGCAAAGAAGAACTAAAGAGCCTCTTGATGAAACTGAAAGAGGAGAGTGAAAATCCGGCTTAAAACTCAAGATTCAAAAAAACCAAGATCATGACATCCAATCCCATCACTTCATGGCAAATAGATGGGGACACAGTGAAAACAGTCACAGACTTTATTTTCTTGGGCTCCAAAATCACTGCAGATTTTGACAGCAGCCATGAAATTGAAAGACACTTGCTCCTTCAAATAAAAGCTATGTCAACCTAGACAGTATATTAAAAAGCAGAGACACTACTTTGCCAACAAAGGTCCATCTAGTCAAAGCTATGGTTTTTCCAATAGTCATGTATGGGTGTGAGAGTTCGACTATAAAGAAAGCTGAGCACTGAAGAATTTATGCTTTTGAACTGTGGTGTTGAAGACTCTTGAGAGTCCCTTGGACTGCAAGGAGATCCAACCAGTCAATCCTAAAGGAAATGAGTCCTGCATATTCATTGGAAGGACTGATGCTGAATCTGAAACTCCAATATTTGGCCTCCTGATGCAAAGAACTGACTCATTGGAAAAGACCCCAAGGCTGGGAAATATTGAAGGTGGGAGGAGAAGGGGATGACAGAGGATGAGATGGTTAGAGGGCATTACAGACTTGATGGACACGAGTTTGAGCAGGCTTCAAGAGTTGGTGGTGGACAGGTAAACCTGGCATGCTACAGTCCATGGGGTTGCAAAGAGTCACACATGACTGAGTGACTGAACTGAACTGAGGCATCACTTCCTTTTATTTTATATAATTAAGGGATTATGTGGGGCAAGGATGATTTATATGTTAAATAAATTATTGTCTCCTTTGGAGACATCGATCCATAACTATGAATCTACCCCAGTTGTTCCTGCATTAAATAATAATTCAGCTCTTGCTTCTTCCTCCAAGATCTTCTCAGATCCACTATGTGCCCTCCTGAGGCTGGCACAGCTCATGGTTCAGCTATAAAATGGTCCTTTCTTAGAAACTAGTGTTAAGAAAATGGGGAGAATTAAGGGTCACATACTTATGAACCTTGGGCAGAAAACTCAGCAGAGAATTATTCAATTAATAGTAGGAAAATAGTTAATAGTAAAGAAACAAGTGACCAACAGAAGAAATTTTTCATGAGACAATATATTATGATAAAGTATATGTATCTTTCTGGTCTTGATATAGTAAAGAAATAAAATATAATGTTTTAAAAGATAAGAGAAATTTTAAAGAATAAAGCTCTCAAATATGAAAGAGGAGATCTGATTTACAGCAGGGGTGAATGGATTGGAATCAATAGGAGATGGCCCATTTTTTCCATTGGAAAAGAAGGGCGAGTGGTAATGTAACTACATAGGTAAGTTTCTATCTCTAGATTCCATCTATTTTATTACTAGAGTATCATCAGGTAGCAGCAATGGGAAAAAGAATGTTTTTTTGTTTGAGAAAGTTTGAAAGAGTCACTTTGGAAAATAAGAAAGCAAAAACATTAAGGAAAAATGAGGTCAGCATAAATGATGAGTAATTATCTCTAAAAATTCTTTCCTTAAAAGAAATGAGACATGTACCCCAATGTTCATTGCAGCATTGTTTATAATAGCCAGGACATGGAAACAATCTAGATGTCCATCAGCAGATGAATGGATAAGAAAGCTGTGGTACAAAAACACAATGGAGTGTTACTCAGCCCTTAAAAAGAATAAATTTGAATCAGTTCTAATAAGATGGATGAAACTGGAACTGATTATACAGAGTGAAGTTAGCCAGAAAGAAAAACACCAATACAGTATACTGACACATATATATGGGATTTAGAAAGATAGTAATGATGACCCTGTATGTGAGACAACGAAAGAGATACAGAGGTATAGAATGGACTTTTGGCCTCTGAGGGAGAGGGAGAGGGTGGGATGATTTGGGAGAATGGCATTGAAACATGTATACTATCATGTAAGAAATGAAGCGCCAGTCTATGTTCAATACAGGATACAGGATACTTAGGGCTGGAGCATGGGAATGATCCAGAGAGATGACATGGAGTGGGAGGTGGGAGGGGGTTTCAGGATTGGGAGCTAGTATACACCTGTGGCTGATTCATGTCAATGTATGGCAAAACCAATACAGTATTGTAACGTAGAATAAAGTAAAAATAAAATTAAAAAAAAAGAAATGAGAATTATCAAAATCATCTTTTATGAACTTTGGAAATTAAAAGCTTCCAACACTAGAAAATGATTATTCAAGAAAATGGTTGCATTTTGATATTTCTAGATAAAAGAAATCTAAGTGAATTAACAATCAAATGCAAGGCCTAAACCTTGCAGGGATACTAACTCAAAACAGCCATCTATAAAATGAGATTTTGGAGACTACTAGGAAATTTTTATATAGATTGAGGATAAATTATATTAAGGATGGATTAATTTAACTAAGGAAAGGATGGTGTCATACTTTATAGATATACATGATAAGTTTATGAGTTTAATACCAACATATCAGCATTTTTCATTAAAATTCTTCAGCAAAATTAACAGATGAGACAATGTTAACAGCTTATTTTAATTTTAATATATAATGGCTATATGCATGCCTGCTAAGTTGCTTCAGTCATGTCCAACTCTGTGACCTCATGGACTGTAGCCTGCCAATCTTCATTGTCCATGAGTTTTTCCAGGCATGAATACAGAAGTGGTTGCCATGCCCTTCACCAGGGAATCTTCCCAACCTAGGGATTGAATTGACATCTCTTAACGTATCCTGCATTGGCAGGCAGGTTCTTTACATCTAGTGCCACCAGAGAAGCCCATATAATGGATATATGAAAGTTTAATTTGCAATTCTCTTCACTTTGAAGCTCAAAATAAATGGAAACATATTATATGGCATGGGAAAAAGCAACTGCACATAGAATGCTATACTCAAGACATGAAGTAGCAGTAGGAAGGAGGATTTACAGCACAAAATACGGATCAGAAGCCTTGGATGTAATGTGCATTTGAATTTTGCATATGATGAAAGATATTTGCATTTATACTTTAAAGAAATCTGAAACAAAGACATGGTAAGTGAATAATTAGTTTGGTAAGTGTCCTAGATAACCTCAATTTGTCCCCTGGAACCACTTTTTATCTTTTTACTCTCAGCTCTTCCCATCGAATTTGATTTGTATAACCTGTATAGATGGGCTCCCTTGAAAAGACTACTCTTGAGAGTCCCTTGGACTGCAAGAAGATCAAACCAGTCTATCCTGAAGGAAATCAGTCCTGAATATTCATTAGAAGAACTGATGCTGAAGCTATAACTCCAATACTTTGGCCACCTGATGTAAAGAACTGACTCACTGGAAAAGACCCTGATGCTGGAAAAGTTTGAAGGTAGGAGAAGGGGACGACAGAGGATGAGATGGTTTGATGGCATAACCAACTCAATGGGCATGAGTCTGAGCAAGGTTTGAGAGTTGGTGAGGACAGGGAAGCCTGGTGTGATGCAGTCCATGGGGTTGCAAAGAGTTGGACACGTCTGAGTGACTGAACTGAACTTGTCCTATGGCTTCTGATTTAACTTCACCAAAATGTAGCAATGTTAGAAGGTCAAGGGGAGAGATGAAAGATATACTGGAGTATTTAATCAGCTTCCATCCTTAGAAGGAAAGAAGCTGATAGTAGGCGGCTGTATCCTTCCATCAAACTCTTAGTTGAAGGCCCTAGCTACTGTTCAGTGTCACTTTCCAAATAAAATTCTACCTTGAATTCGCCACACTGCTCCTCTGCTATTCTGGTCTATGGAAGTGATGACACCCTATAGTTACTATCCTTTGTATCAGAGGCTTTTTTAAACTCTGCTCTTATTTTTGTAAATAGTCCTCTAGCTGCTGCTACTGCTGCTAAGTTGCTTCAGTCGGTCCAACTCTGTGTGACCCCATAGACGGCAGCTCACCAGGCTCCTCTGTCCCTGGGATTCTCCAGGCAAGAACACTGGAGTGGGTTGCCATTTCTTTCTCCAATGCATGAAAGTGAAAAGTGAAAGGGAAGTCACTCAGTCATGCCCAACTCTTAGTGACCCCATGGACTGCAGCCTACCAGGCTCCTCCATCCATGGGATTTTCCAGCAAGAGCACTGGAGTGGATTGCCATTGCCTTCTCCAAAAATAGCTGTCTAACTTAATCTCAAATTACCCAATTTAACTCTGCATCTATTTACTGCCTAGTTCTGGATAAAAAATAGAGTAAGATAAGTTGAAAAATGCTACTGCATACTATCCCAGTTGACAATAGGCTGAAGAAGGGAAATATTTCTTTTTTTTTTTTTAATTGTGTAGGGCAAATACTACCTTTTTTCTGCTCAAGTAGTACACACAAATTTGATGAGCAAATTATCTTTGTATGATGAAAAATTTGTCCCTTCTTCATGGTAGGTGAAACTCCATACCAAGGTACACTGCCTGGTGAACTAAGCACAGGCTTATTTTTTTCAGCCTCCAAATTGTAAAATTTCTCATGTTTACAATTTGTTGTGTGGTAACATCATTCAAAATGGAAGAAAATGATCAAATTTGCTGATCTAGTTACAATTTTACTATACAATTTATTATACTTTTGTGACCACACACTAAAGGAAGAGAAAAATCAGGGAAAAGTAATATCAAAAAGCTAAAGGAGGTATCAGTTTCAGAGAGGAAAGAGTCTTTCCAGTTTAAAGCTTGAGATCAGGTAAGGTAAAGACCACTGGATACTCACTTATTTTAGCAACTCTGAAATCACTAGGAATCTTATCAATACTGCTTTCTTTTGATTATAAGGAAATCTAGTCTTGACTGTTTTAAAGAGGGAAAAGTAGTGCTCTCATCAAAAGGGTAAATAATTATTCTTTTAAAAACTTAAGGAAATAGAAAGAAATTTTATCAGAACGATTACAGAAAGATCTTGAAGTCAGATCATGCTTTCACACAATCATAAACAAGTAGAAATTGAAAGATCAGTCAGAGATGATAAAGTTCTATGCTTACATTTTACAGAGGGAAACTGACACCTCCCCTAATCCAAGCAAACAATGAGGATTAGTTTGCTTAAGGTCACACACTGTCAGGAATTCTGATTCTCAGAGCAATGACCCACCACCAACATTGTATTTTCAAGTCACTGGAATTTTACTTTTTAACTGTTTGCTAAAGTGTGTATTCACATTTATCTTAATTTAAATGTCAGTTTGAATGGATCAAAATGATGAATTGTAGATACAATTTTGGAGAAGGCAATGGCACCCCACTCCAGTACTCTTGCCTGGCAAATCCCATGTGTGGAGGAGCCTGGTAGGCTGCAGTCCATGGGGTTGCTAGAAGTTGGACACGACTGAGCAACTTCACTTTCACTCTTCAGTTTCATGCATTGGAGAAGGAAATGGCAACCCACTCCAGTGTTCTTGCCTGGAGAATACCAAGGACAGGGGAGCCTGGTGGGCTGCCATCTCTGGAGTCGCACAGAGTCAGATACGCCTGAAGCGACTTAGCAGCAGCAGCAGCAGATACAATTTAATACTCTATATATGTTAAATTAAACAAGCACTTGAACTAACTGCAAAATAAAGAGTGTCTTATATGGGCTTCCCAGGTGGCTCAGCAGTAAAGAATATGTCTGCCAGTGCAGGAGACATGGGTCTCCTGCGTCAGGAAGATTCCTCTGGAGAAGGAAATAGCAACCTACTCCAGTATTCTTGCCGGGGAAATCCCATGGACAGAGGAGCTTAGAGGGCTACAGTCTATGGGGTCACCGAAGAGTTAGACATGACTGAGTGGCTAAACAATAACAACAACTACAGTAGGAATTTTATGAATTTCTCTTGCTTTCAGGGCAAATGTTTTATTTACAAATAGGAGCATATGGAATCAATGATGTTCTTTATTAAAATCTTAGTAAATGCTTCTACATTTCAAAATTTTTATTTTTCTTAATTTTTTATGGTTGGTAACATTTTTATTTTTAATATATTTGACGGATATTGTATAAACTTGAAGTGTTCCATATGTTGATTTGATACCTCTATATATTGTAACATGACTGCCATTATCTACTGTCAGCACCTCTGTCACATAACTATCATTTCTTATTTGTTGTGGGAATAACCAAGACTTAATCATTTACCAAGTTTGATGATTATAAAAACAATATTGCTGTTTGTATTCACTCTATTGTGCATTTAGGGCTTCCCTTGTAGCTCAGTTGGTAAAGAATCTGCCTTCAGTGCAGAGACCCAGGTTCAATCCCTGGATTGGGAAGATCCCCTGGAGAAGGAAATGGCAACTCACTCCAGTATCCTTGCCTGGAAAAATCTCATGGACAGAGGAGCCTGATGGGCTGCAGTCCATGGGGTTACAAAGAGTCGGGCATGACTGAGCGACTAACACTTACATTATTGTGCATTAGACCTCTAGGATTTGTCTACTAGTTATAAGTCACATGAAATAAAAGATTTTTAATTTATTTATGTTTCATAAATGTAAATGAGCCGACTAACGGCATGTGTCATAAGATACTCAGCTGGCTATTCTGTGATATCCTAAAAAATAAGAATCTATAAACAATCTTCATCAGAAATGTTGCCTTTTTTTCTTTGATTTTAAAATGGTAGTAAAGCTTCCATTTGATTATTATTTTTCTTTTAAGGATTAAATTAATGATACCCATGATAAATTAAAGTGCTGGTATGGTCATAGTTTTGCAAGCTATTTGACCTTCTAAAGTTGCCTCATAGCAATTCAACAAATCAAAATATATCCATAACTTAAACATGGGATTTTAAACCCTTAATGAAATGGGAATGCAGCAAAATAAAGTCTGCTTCTATCTGTTCTGACCCCATGAGTAGGAACTATTTCTGAGAAAAAAAAATTTGGTAAAACATTGCAAAAAATCCATTCTGTTTTCACGGCAGAGGGGTTAGTTACTTGTCTATACAGGGTGTTACAAAGTTCCAAAGCTTTATTTTTCAACAGAATTGAGTATAAAAATCTAAATGCATGCTACCATCACTTAACTTCAGTATTTTAAACTCTAAGTAGACAATTATCATTTTAACCAAGTGATTGAATTTCAGTTCAGTTTCTATTTAATGGAAATTCTATTAAGTTGTCATCATAGACTCTATATCCTGTTCCATAAAATAACCAAATATCTTTTCTCAATTACTTATCTAAAATTCCAGCTAGATAGAAATATATTAGGATACAACTGAGTACTGGAAAATTGGTGTTTCTTTTTTCTTTTTTTTAACCAAAAATCAGACGTTTGAAGCAAATGATTAATATTTAAAGTATGAGAAGAACTAAGGCTTTGGAGTTAAACTATACTTTAGGTATATAATTTGCATAATGTACTTTGCTTAACTCATCATGAATCATTTTTAAATATATTTTTAAATGGGCTGAGTGCACAGCACAATTATGAGCACCTGAAACTGTCTCATTGCAAGAAAAAAATACATTTTTTCATACTTCACTGACATACAAAATACTATTTCCACAGAGCTATAGAAATCCTTAAGACATGCTAATTTGCAACAGAGAAGGATGTTTTAACAGGAGCACCACAGTGTGCCACACAAACCTATGTCACAGGCCCTGAGATATTTATTTTCTCACTCAACAACTGTTATTATTACCACTTCCTTCTATGTGCCCAGCAGCGTGCTAGGCCCTGGAGTGGAAGAATGGTCACCATTTGCACCGAGGCTGGTAATGGACAATGCTATGAGATGAGCATAAGGAACAGAAAGCAAGGCCATTGATGGAAAACTAAATACTAGAGCAGGCCAACAGTAAAGAGAAAAACCTCTTGCTCTCTCCTCCCTCCTTACTTCTGCTTCCAGTAAGAGCACTATCAGAAGTCATTGAAAATCTTAGCAGGACTCTGTATACAATATGTTATTTTTTACACAAGAAGGGTGTGCTTGAACATTTGTTGTTTAGTCTCTAAGTCGTGTCCTACTCTTTTGCAACCCCATGGACTGTAGCCCACCAGACTCTTCTGTCCATGAGATTCTCCAGGAAAGAACACTGGAGTGGGTTGCCATTTCTTTTTCCAGAGGATCTTCCCAACCCAGGGATCAAACCTGCACTAGCATGTAGATTCTTCACTACTGAGCCAGCTGGGATATATAGATATATTCATTTGCATTTGCCTTCAAAATACTGGAGGCATAATAACATACTAAGATTATTAGAAAAGAGTTCTTTTTCCTGAAAAATGGGGACAAGATAGGAGTCGAGCTCCTCTGAATATGCATTCTTTTAAATATCGTTTTGACTCTTGGGCCAAGTAAACTAGCAGTTTGTAAGAACCCATCTATAAAGGAAGCAATTTGGGATCTTAATGAAATGGCAAGTGGGCTAGAAATTACTTAGAGATAAAATCTATCATTTATATTATAATACGCTTTAATATATACCCCAGTGCTGTTCAACTTCTGAGTGATTGTGTCTAGAATGTGATAATAGCTACCATTATATCAGGACAATCTCTATGCCAAGTCACATAATAAGGGTTTAACTTAAGACATTCAGCAAGTTTAAGACATGGCTTTAATTAACTCTTATTTTTTAGATGATGAAACCAAGTGGAAGAGGATGTATAACCTTCCTGTAGCTTACTCTGGGTTGCTTGAGTTGCTGGAAATTTAGGCAGCCATTCTCCAAACAGAATGAACTGCTCCAAGAAAATACTCTGGTAGAAACTGAGGTTTTCTCTCTGAAGAGTATCCCCCAGGACTCTGAGTACATTTCTCAGATAACACCTGTAAAGAGCTGGCTCCCAGCTTCTGACTTCTAGGAGTAAAAGTCATCTGAATATTCCCCCATGGACAAGGTTGATTTTTTTTTAAACTCTAATTCCTACTGCACCTCTCCAAAGAAAAGACAGTGGAACTCATGGGGATAAAGGATTCCTCTTCTATAATATAGATCCAAATTTGAGATAGAAAATGGTGCCCTCACCCTCACTGTGCCCTTAAGTCAGATAACAAGAGATGTGGAACGTATGCCTTATTTTATTTTCTTACTGACTCAGACTTAATATATTTTCCATTTTACTTGACCCTTTAATCCATGCTATGTGATATGGACTTTGGTTCTAATTGAAAACACAGCAGGTAGGGAACAAGATGGGATCTACCTTGTAGGATATTGACAACTAGATTTGTACACCCAGCCTTGTCCAGCACCCAATCTGAGCACCAAGGCTTTGATGGTTTACCAACACCACCAGGAGTGGGTCCATAACCAAAATCTCTGTGCCTGAACTAGGCACGAAGTGTTAAATGGGTTCTGTAGAGATGAGACTTGCATTCCGTGTGCCTTTTAGACCTCTACCTTTCAAAACAGCATACTATAAGTACTTATCACACTAAAACTACAGATATTAGTATAAAATGGTTATAGAAGAGTTCATTGAATATCGGGATAGAAGAGGTATGGGCACTTTAAATCCATGTACGTATGAAAATGAATATAATTTAATAGATACTTTGCAAATGCCAGATTCTATCCTTTACAAATGCTATTTATCTTCACTATCATGCAAGAGAATACAACTGCGTTGACCCCTCTTACAGATGAGGAAAGCAAATGTCTTCCAACTAACACTGCTTTTCCCAAGTGATTCATCCATTACTACTTGATAAAACCAAAAACCAATTTATGGTGTTTTAGATTTCAAAGTCCATGTTTTCTTTTTTTCTATATTTTCAGGCTGCTACTGCTTTAGAAGAGGAATAAATAAAACAAGAGTTATTAAACAGTAAATTTGGAATCAGTCATAAGGCAGAGCAGCCAATGGCAGCTACTCTGAGCATCACTTGCAAAAAAGCTAAACAAAAACTGATTCCATGAAAATAGAGCTTTTATCTCATCAATTCTGAATCTCAGCTGGGAGGCTAATAATCTCCAAGAGGTTCACAGAAGCTCCACGCTGAGAATGCTGCATTTAACGAAGGTTCTGATCAGTTAATGGGAGCCCCAGAGGAAGTCAAACTGCATGGTGCATGTTCGAGAGAAGCAGTCATAATGATATGAGTTATAAACACAGTGTTTCATTCAGGAAGGAGATAAGGAGATATGAAAAATGTCTTCAGAATATTACAGTGGTGTTGTGAAGAAAGGGAAAGAGCTCTGTATGATTCTGCAGCAACCTTTGCTCATCCTGGCTAGGGACTAGAGTCATCTGAGGAGCTCTTTAAAAACTCTCACGCTAAGTTGCTTCAGTCGTCTCCAACTCTTTGTGACCCCATGGACTGTAGCCCGACAGGCTCCTCTGTCCATGGGCTTCTCCAGGCAAGCATATTGGAGAAGGCTGCCATTTCCTCCTCCAGGGCATCTTCCCCACCCAGGAACTGAACCCGCTTCTCTAAGTCTCCTGCACTAGCTGGCGTGTTCTTTACTGATAGAGCCACCTGAGAAGCCCCCAAACCCTCACACCTGGGCCCACAATTCTAGAGAGATTGTTTTAAATGTTTTTTTTTGGGGGGGGGGATTTGAAAGATACTCTGGCCTGAAGCCAGGGGTGATAGCCAATGCACTAGAAAGAAAAGAGACAACTAGCAAGTATGAGTAACGGTGAGGCAGATTTCACTGATTCCAAGATTCACATCAAATTCAAGAGTGATTTTGAGTATCTAAGAGAGGCAAAAGGATAATCATATGAACATGTTATAGTCCTTCACAGTTTTTATCCATCAGGTACTTATACATTAGGAGGAAAATATATTAGGAGGAAGTTTAAAACACTGCATACTATACATAAGGAGTTGTGCTAATTTGTCCAATGGACATCATAAAATCTAATGAACAAAACCCTAAGCCTATTTAAATAAATTTTAAAGATCACAAGAAAATTAAGCTGGAGTAACCATTTTAGTATAAAGTCTTATTATGAAGCTTAAAATGTAGAATAGTGAAATCAATCAATACAACAATGCCAAATAAATAAATATACTCAATAAATGGAGGACTTTTGTCACATATGTAAAATAAATGTTGGCACTGAGTAAGAAATCAGACTAGACAGCAGTAACAGTCAGGCTTTTCCAGAGGAAATCAAATCAGAAGAATCAGTAAGAATCTAATGATAAGTAATAGATAATAGATAGATAGGTATAGACATTTAGATCCATAGATCTACCTGTAAAAATACATATAGACAGGTAGATACATAGATAGATGATCTAGGTGCGTGGATGTATGGACAGAGAAAAAGAGATTTATTTTCAGGAATTTGCTTATGCAGTTGTGGGAATGAGCAAATCTGAAATCTAAAGGACAGGCTAGCAGCTTTTAATATCTCAGGCAAAGGCAGAAACTGATGCCTCAGTCTTGAGACAGAATGTCTTCTTAATGGAAACTCCAGTTTCACTCTTAAGGCCTTTCAACTAAGCAGATGAGGCCTACCCACACTATCAAGAATAATCCCCTATACTTAGAGTTGATCTAATATGGATGTTAACCACATTTACAAACTACCTTTACAGTAACACCAAGATTAGTGTTTGATTGACTAGTGAGCATTATAACCTAACAAGTTGACACATAAAATGAACCATCATAGAAACTGGTAACTGTTTTTCCAGCTCTAGGATTTTATGACTCCAATGGAAAAAACAAGTAGAAAACAAAATAAAACTTATTCGCACTTGTAAGCCAGCTGTCCAGAAATAGAATAGGCAGCTGCTACTATGTTCTAAATGGCTGTCATTCTTCCCCATTATTGCCATGCATCTCACTTAGTCAGTCTCATTAGATTGAGATAGAAAAGTGCCAGAAAGTTCCACATCTATCCAAACTCTACCCTATCCATATCGTTGTATCTCTCCACTTACAATATTGACAATGTAGATTGGTGTAAGGAAAAATAGTCACCCTTGAAAACAAAAAGCTATTACTAGTTACTGAATAACAGGGAAAAAACTGACAAGTGTGTATTTGGGTTTGGCTTTGGGCACAATTATGAGATAAGCTTTTATATAATTTTCTTTTTTTAATTTATTTTTAATTGAAGGATAATTGCTTTGCAATGTTGTATTGATTCTGCCATATTACAATGTGAATCAGCCATAAGTATACATATATCCCCTCCCTCTTGACCTTCTCTCTCACCTCCTTTATCTCCTAGGTTGTCACAAGCACCAAGCTGAGCTCCCCACTTTAGTGTTATTCAGCAACTTCCCATTAGCTACCTATTTTACATATGATAATATATCTGTTTTAATGCTACTCTCTCAATTTGCCCCACCCTCTCCTTCCTCCCCTATGTCTACAATTCTGTGCTCTATGTCTGTGTCTCCATTCCTTCCCTGCAAAACAGGCTCATCAGTACCATTTTTCTAGATTCTATATACATATATTAATATATGATATTTGATATCATACATTTAATTAATACATGATATCTGTTTTTTCCCTTTCTGACTTACTTCACTCTGTAAAGCAGGCTCTAGGTTCATACACCTCAGTTGAACGGACTCAAATCCATTCCTTTTTATGGCTGAGTAATATTTCATTGTATGTATGTAACCCAATTTAATTACTCATTTCTGATGATGGGCATCTAGGCTGCTTCCACATACTAGCTATTATAAATAGTGCTGGAATGAATATTGGGGTACATGTGTCTTTTTGAATTATGCTTTTCTCAGGGTATATGTCCATTCATGGGGTTATTGAGTCATAAGATAGTTTTATCCCTAGTTTTTAAAGGAATCTTCATTCTGTTCTTCATAGTGGCTATATCAATTTACATTCCCACCAACAGTGAAAGGGGGTTTCTTTTTCTACACATTCTCTCCAGCACTTATTGTTTGTAGATATTTTGATGATGACCATTCTACCTCATGGTAGTTTTGATTTACATTTCTCTAACAATGAGGGATACTGAGCATCCAAGAAGACATAACAATTGTAAATATTTATGCAACAACATAGGGGCATCTCAGTATGTAAGGCAAACACTAACAGACATAAAAGGGGAAATCAACAGTAACATAATAATAGTGGGAGAATTTAACATCCCACTTTCACCAATGGACAGATCATCCAGACAGAAAATTAATAAGGAAACAGGTTTTAAACAACACATTGGACCAGTTGCAGTTAACTGATATCTACAGAGCATTTCATCCAAAAACAATAGATTTCATTTTTTTCCCAACTGCACATGGAATATTCTCCAGGATAGATTACATCTTAGGGCACAAATTAAGTCTAGGTAAATTTTAAAAAACTGAAATCAGTTCAAGCATCTTCTCTGACCACAATACTATATAATTTTCTAATTCATGACATTTTAAAGATGGTTGGGTTAGGACATGTTGAATGTGTTAAATAGCCAAAAACTAGGTACAGTGAATCAGTGAATAATAGACCACATTTCCATATGTGAAAAGTCAGTGAGCCCTTTTCTCACATTTGTACTCTTTAAAAGTTCAGTTCAGTTCAGTCGCTCAGTCTTGTCCGACTCTTTGTGACCCCATGAATCGTAGCACACCAGGTCTCCCTATTCATTACCATCTCTCGGAGTTCACTCAGACTCACATCCACTGAGTCCGTGATGCCATCAGCCATCTCATCCTCTGTTGTCCCCTTCTCCTCCTGCCCCCAATCCCTCCCAGCATCAGAGTCTTTTCCAATGAGTCAGCTCTTCACATGAGATGGTCAAAGTACTGAAGTTTCAGCTTTAGCATCAGTCCTTCCAAAGAAATCTCCAGGTTGATCTCCTTCAGAATGGACTGGTTGGATCTCCTTGCAGTCCAAGGGACTCTCAAGAGTCTTCTCCAACACCACAGTTCAAAAGCACCAATTCTTCAGTGCTCAGCCTTCTTCACAGTCCAACTCTCACATCCATACATGACCACAGGAAAAACCATAGCCTTGACTAGACTGACCTTAGTCGCAAAGTAATGTCTCTGCTTTTGAATATGCTATCTAGGTTGGTCATAACTTTTCTTCCAAGGAGTAAGCGTCTTCTAATTTCATGGCTGCAGTCACCATCTGCAGTGATTTTGTAGCCCCCCAAAATAAAGTGTGACACTGTTTCCACTGTTTCCCCATCTATTTCCCAAGAAGTGATAGGACCAGGTGCCAGGATCTTCATTTTCTGAATGTTGAGCTTTAAACCAACTTTTTCACTCTCCTCTTTCACTTTCATCAAGAGGCGTTTTAGCTCCTCCTCAGTTTCTGCCATAAGGGTGGCGTCATCTGCATATCTGAGGTTATTGATATTTCTCCTGACAATCTTGATTCCAGTTTGTGTTTTTTCCAGCCCAGCATTTCTCATGATGTACTCTGCATATAAGTTAAATAAGCAGGGTGACAATATACAGCCTTGACATACTCCTTTCCCTGTTTGGAACCAGTCTATTGCTCCATGTCCAGTTCTAACTGATGCTTCATTCCGCATTCCAAGGCCAAATTTGTCTGTTACTCCAGGTGTTTCTTGACTTCCTACTTTATCATTCCAGTCCCCTATAATGAAAAGGACATCTTTTTGGGGTGTTCTAAAAGTTCTTGTAGGTCTTCATAAAACCGTTCAACTTCAGCTTCTAGTGACACTATTTATATAAACATAGCTGATTTTGAAAAGAAATGATGCAAATATAAAACTCTGAGGAGAGAAGTAAGAAGAGGCAATTTGTAATAGAATGATCCAGGTTTGGGGCAAGTCTCTGAGCATCTGGGGCCTTTCATTTCTTCCTATATAAGTAGAGGAAATGAACAGCATTTCTAAAATCCTCCTATTTCTGCTGCTGCTGCTAAGTTGCTTCAGTCGTGTCTGACTCTGTGCGACCCCAGAGACGGCAGCCCACTAGGCTCCCCGTTCCTGGGATTCTCCAGGCAAGAACACTGGAGTGGGTTGCCATTTCCGTCTCCAATGCATGAAAGTGAAAGTGAAGTTGCTCAGTCGTGTTTGAAACTCAGCAACCCCATGGACTGCAGCCTTCCAGGCTCCTTTGTCCATGGGATTTTCCAGCAAGAGTACTGGAGTGTGGTGCCATTGCCTTTGGTATTTAAATAGGTGAGTAAGTGGAGATGGAAAGCAATCTTTCTGTAACTTCTGAACTTCAACCCTCCTCTAAAAAGTTGTTCAAAGAACTCCCATTGTTTCTATAGCAAAGCCTTAATTAGCATGAGATATCCATATCCTCTCTGCTATATAGTGTTCCGCTCTCTTCCTAGTTCATTCTCCACTGCAATAATTTTCAAGCCTCTAGAACTGCTCACATATCCTCTTATGCGCATGTTCCTTTGTCTAGAAATGCCCTCAACAAACCTTAAGAGATTGAATTAAATTCTTATACGGAATGGGACAACTTCCAGTGGTAAAAAGAACGGATCTGAATTTGCAGTCCTAATCTGAGGGGGTATTTGTCTTGTTCTCATAGGCAAATCCTTGAGCTTGTCCTCTAGGGAAGAAAAGTAGCCCCCACTACAGGTTTCCTGAATCTCGTCTACAGGCTAAGAATCATGAAGGACTTTAGGAAAAGCAATCATCCTTAGGATAACTGAATCTATTTGAAAAGTCTTTAAACTGTTGTCTATGTACATGTACACACCACTATATTTAAAATGGGTAACAAACAAGCACAGGGAACTCTGTTCAATATTACGTAACAACCTAATTGTGGAAAGAATATGCATAATTCAATTTTTGCTATACACCTGAAACTCACATGTTTTTAATCAACTATACTCCAATATAAAATTAAAGGTTAAAAAGTATATCAAATTGTTATCTATAAATAACAGAGGTGAGGTGTCCTGTTAAAGGAGTTCTTTACTCTGCTTTCAAGGATTGTGGGGGATACAAGAAGAGTGAATATGATCGTCTCAGTAGCACTGGGAAGGCACAGGGTTTTACGTGCTGTGCGGACAGTAATTACAGGGAGGGGGAGGCCTGAGAATGCCCTGAAAGACCAGGAGAAGCACCAGATCATGAACAATGAACAGTGGCCTTCCTTACCATCTAAAAACCTAGCAATTCCCTGAGTCCTGAGAGATTGGAGACAAAGCTCCAGGTAAAGAAAGTAACAGAGATTTAGAGAGAATCTGAAGTTCTATTGTAGTAATCAGGAATAAGTGGAGAAAAGTTCTCTGTAAACTTAAGATGGAGCATGACCTAAATGAACAGCAATTCTTACAGAAAAATGTTTCTAAAAGCTTAGATTTATCAAATTCTACTATTTATTAGACACTATATTAAATAGTATGTATTGTACAACACTTAAACCTGTGAAGTAGCTATTACCATCCTCATTTTACAGACAAAGGGATTGAGACACAGAGATTCATTAATTAACCACACAACTAAAAGGAAAGCTGGAATACGGATTCAGATATATCTCACACAAAATGTGTGCTCTTAACCAGTAACCATGCCTGCATTTCACCTGGAATAATGCTATTATACAGGGCAGACTTATTGCTCTAACATCCCAAATCACAGTGGCTTAATACAGAAACATTATTGCTCATTCACATTACAGTCTAACATCCAGTGTTTGCGTGTATGTGTGTATGTGAATATGTGCTGAGTACTGGGAGGAGAGGTGAGAAGTCCAGTGGCCCATTTCAATTTAAAACTCACCCTCTATCACACTTGGCTTCCAGGTCTGTGTACAAAAAGGTGAAGATGATGTTACTGTCACTTAGGTGATAACATAACTTCTACCCAAATTTCACTGGCCTAAGTTCAGTCCTATGGCCCCACCTAACATCAAGGGTTTCAGGAAGCATGTAGCTCTGAGCACAAGAGCAGGAGATACACACTTTGGTCATCAAAAACAGAGGTTACATAGCGAAGAATTCTAAAATCTAGAGAAGTGACACCATCGCACAACATTATTATTCACCAAGAATATCTCTTTCCTATGAAAAATCCATTTCATGCTTGTCTACTTTGGTAAATCACAAAATTGAGTTTAAAATTGGTTAAAAATGAGAGAGATCACAAGAAAATGAAAAAGCATTTGATACTGATAATCAGAGGCTGGAATGTGTTCAGATGTTAACATAATCTAATTCTAGCTCATGATCATATCAGTGCTGTTTTTTTCTTAAAAGAATAAGTGCTCATTTCTTGCATGTTTTTCTAATCCTATAAATGCTGCTTTTTTCCAAACATGGGAAAAGTTTCACAATAAATACTACTATAACTTATATAATTAAATATTAATCAAAACTAGACAGCATTTAAAATATGTCATAAAATACTGGGGGTGGTGGAGGGGGAGAAGAAAATGAATTAAAAACAAACAAAATTACCAAAACCCGGGCCTTTCACAATTGCTATGTTACCACTGAATCCTAACACTGAAGTAACTATTAAACAAATGAAGATTTACCCAGATAGTTGCTTTTATACCGACCACAGAGCAAATCATATGATTTGAAAGCTAAATATAAAGCTTATTGTGTTTCATAATTGTTACACTGTAATATTTTTTATTCATAAGAATTTATATTATCTTCAATAGTGTAAGAAACTATCTTGCTGATGATGATCAATACATTATAACTAATGAACCATCAGATACTTTATTTTTCATAAAATCCCATATTCATATTTAATGGCATCACTTAAAGATCACTGTAGTGTGTTAATGACAAACAACTTTTAAAATTTAAACGGGGGGAGTGGGATCTTTGCAAAACTGTCAATATAGAGACAAAAAAGCCACAGAGTAAAGAGTATATTTAGAAATAAATATAAAACCTGGAAAAGAAGCAAATATTGTCACCAATACATAAAATTGTTGCTTTTTTTCTTCTTCTAGTAAGTAGGGTCCAAAGATTGAAAACTATATAAAAGCCATTGTTTCTTTTTACTGCTTATTTTTCCCCACTATAGGGGTGGGTAGGTAGTTATTTTGAGTTTTGTATTTTATTGTTTTTATAAACATATAATAACAATAAACAATTCAATAAAAGAAGAACAGCATGCTGATTTCTCACTTACTGGCTCTGTGATCTTTGAGAAGTTAGTGAAACTTTCAGAAGCTCAATTTACCTATCTGCAAAAGAGGGATAAGAAGAGACACTAACTTATGGAAGCATTGTGAATCTGAACCGAAGTAATACGTATAAAGCCCTTGTTATGACCTCAATGCATGCATGTTATCAATATCATCAATATTAGCTACCATGATCGCCTCAAAACATCATCTACACCTATATTTCCATCTACCACTTTTCATTCAACATCTGTTCAGAGAGCATTATAGCAGAAACTTGAACTGTCCAAAACCCTTAAGGAAAAAAATGGTGATGGTAAATAAAACAATGTACACTCATGAGACCTCTGAATAAAGCCTGCAGGTTGCATTTTCTTTGGCCCTATGTCATAGCTCTAATGATTTGTAGGAGGGAATACATTGTATGCATTGGTGTTTTCAATAATATTAAGTCAGAAACTGTTGAAAAATCTGTAATTGAGAGAAATACAGTTGAAAGATATGCAAAAATCTCAGAACTCTTAGCCAAAAATAACAAGATATAGTTCTGTCTGGAGGGATGCAAACGAAGATCTCCAGGGATGCATAAATAGTAATAGATATTCAATGAGCAAAGAAGATAGAAAACATTACTATTGAATGATTCTGGGAATGTTAATGGGAAACAAATTAAATGTGAATTTATATTGAAACATAAGAGCTATGGAAGTGAAATGCTAAAGGCTTAATAGCAGCAAAATATTCATTTCAGTTGAAACAACTGATGGAATCCATCATGATGTGATTATATATGGGTGACTCTGTTTTCTGAGATGAATATCCACCTAGAAAAAAATCTCATAAGGAAAATTCTTTTTGTGGAAGATGGTGAGAATAATTGGTAGATGGCATATTCTGATTTACCAGTAGTTTCACTGGGAGAACATTAGGAACCATTCTGGCTGGGAGATAAGAGAGCGTAAGAGAATCAAACAAGACGACGATGGGAAAATAAATTTAGAATATTTAGAATGAGTTATGTAAAAGAAGACTTCTAAACAAGAGTCACTGTGTCCAATTTCCCAAGGAGTGAAATACAAATTAATCCACTGAACTGATTATAAATTTGGATGAAATACTACCTTAGAAAGTGTGGAAAACTGTGGGGGAATTTTTTTTTTTTATTAGGGAAATTAAGTGTCTCTTTTTCTTGAAAGTGAAACATGTTACAGAATATACAAAGGCCAAAGTAAGAAAATCCTCAGTATCATTATAATCTATCATACAATGATAGTTTTCATTATAAAGATAGCATTATCAAACTTCTGGGAGAAGGTAGTGGTAAGTGAGAAGCATTAGCTTTGCCTTCCCCTGAAGTTTCCATAAAGTGTTTCATTTCATTATTTCATACCTCGTTTTCCATCCATCTTTGATACCACCGGGACCAACACCTAACCTACGCAGCTATTATCGTGTCTGCTATGCTCTACTCTGCTTTCATGTCTCTTGACTCCAAAGTAGGCTATAAATCACAGGCTGTGTTTTTTTTTTTTTACTTTAATTACCACTAATTTGCTCAAATCTGTTAATGGTTTTAATTTACAGATAAAGGTCATATACCTCACAGTAAAAAAATGATATTTCAACTCAGGTAATTCTGATTTTAGGCTCTATATTCTTATCACTATCATACCTTGATATTTGCTTTTATTTATTCACAGTTCTGAAACAATCAATATTCTTAATAGAATCAACATTTACAGAGCTCTTAGAATTTGATACAGAGTGCCTTAAATACACTTTCTTTCCATCCTTTTAAATCAAACCTTTATCTTAGCTTAAGGTCCACTTCAAATTGCAGCCTATATTTAGTATATATGGAAGTAAGCAAGAAACTGGATTTATGATATAATAAAATATAATATAACATAATATAATATAATCTGCTTTGTGTCTTCTCTGGATTATGGCAAGAATAACATACTGGGTCCCATGAGTCTTCCTCACATTGCTTCTTTAAAGTAGAGTGGACCTCAGATAATTACCTGGTCATAATCAGGGAGAGGATACATAGAGCAAAGTTGGGCTTCCGCATAAGATGCTTATTAAGCTTCCAGTGTTTCATTAATTTTACTTGAACTTCTCATTTAAACATTCCTTAAAAAGTAAGAGATTGAAAGTTTCATCAGTGTAGAAATATCCATAAAACCTCAGAAGCCTTTTCTACTAATGGAAGTAATAGTGGTTAATCAGAACAGAAAGGCCAAAGAGGCAGGGAGTGAGAAACATTCACAGACTTGCTCACCTCGCTGTCTCAAAACCAGAGACCCCATCACTAAAAGGCAGAGGGAAAATACGCTTCTACATCATGGAAAGAATAGAGTATTTTGGCTCCCCTAAACTGCTGTTGGGCCTGCCCTTTCTGAATTAGTTTATCCACTTGATGGGTTATAATTTCTGATAAGAAACACAGGAAGCTACAAAAGTGAATAAGTAGTGATAAACAAGACAAACACACACACACATATCACCGGATTGAAGGATTTTATATGAAGAGAAATGAGAAAGGGAATATCTGTGGGTAAGTGTGTTAAAGCTATGTCATTGCCTTCTTCTTTTTTTGGCTTGTTTTCTGTTTGTTTTCCCCAAGCATTATTTCCTGCAAAGAAAGAGCTACAGACTTCTTATAATTATGGTGAAATTAATTCCTCTTTACATCCTCAGATAATCTGGAGGAAAAATAGGGAAATAAAATATCTTCCCTACTATGAAGACTCAAAGTATAAATATAAAAGTATTTGGTTAGCATTTACACATACATATAGATTTTCTGAGTTTTGATCTGATAAAAATAAAGAATTCTTACAAAAAATGGATAGAAAGTAAGAGGGAAAAGGTAGCAAATTCACTCTGGTTATTAGAAGTGGGATAGGAGGTGAGGGATGTTATATCATCTAGGCAGACAGAATTTTATAGATGGGTCATGGTTTCTTAAAAACAAGAATATATATGTATATACATTGAAGATTGAGTTGTACTTTAAAAAATTATTTGAGCATATTTGTAGCTGTGTAACTTTATTTCACCAATGGTAAATAATCCTCCCCAAATTGGCCTCAGATTACTATCTCCTTAAGAAACATAAGTAAATAGCCTGGGTACTATAAAAAATTAATAAATAGAAGTCTCAATTAAATAGAGTTGTAAGACCAGATGCTAGTAGGGAGTTCTCATGGTCTATGACCATAGCAGAACCTAGCAGGAAAAAGACTCTTCTTCCTTTCTGGCAAGGATCAGTCAATAAACAGTCATGCTACTGCTACTACTGCTTAAGTCACTTCAGTCGTGTCCAACTCTGTGCAACCCCATAGACGGCACCCCACCAAGTTCCCCCATCCCTGGGATTCTCCAGGCAAGAACACTGGAGTGGGTTGCCATTTCCTTCTCTAATGCATGAAAGTGAAAAGTGAAAGTGAAGCCACTCAGTCGTGTCCAACTCTTAGCGACCCCATGGACTGCAGCCTACCAGACTCCTCCGTCCATGGGATTTTCCAGGCAAGAGTACTGGAATGGGGTGCCATTGCCTTCTCCAAAACAGTCATGAACTTGGTTTATTTTGGCCTTCCCAACTTCCTTTTACCCATTATAAAAGAGTTTTATTTCCCTTGCTGTATAGAGGACCTGCCCTTAGCCTGACTTGGTTGCAGGCCCCAAAACGCAATACTCTGTTGATCATAAATAAACTCATCTTTGCTGGAAAAATATGACAGTCTGTTCAGCTCAACAGTATCTAATGGGGTTTCTATCTCTTTCTTTTTTAAATGTCCACAAGTAATCTCTGGAATCTCATTTTCCAACTCCCTTAAACCTTATTCCACATGAAGCCATTAACCAGTGCCTTTTCATCTGAAAATCATGATTCAGTGCAAAAGTATTCAGCCTCCCTTCCATATATATAATGGAATATTATTCCATAATGAAAAAGAAGAACATCCTGCATTTGCAACAGGGATGTGTATCTTGTGTGCACAATGCTAAGTGAGATAAATCAGATAGCAGATGAGAAGTACTGTATGATATTACTTGTATATGGAATCTAAAAGAGCCAAACTTGTAAAATAGCTAGCAGGTGGTTAGCAGGGATTGGGGTTGAGGCAACAGAATAGATGTTGTTCAAGGCGTGAACTTTCAATGAATAGTAAATAAGCCCTAGAGATCTAATGCACGGTATAATGAATATGGACAACAACATTACACTCTAACCAAACTTGATAAGAAATTAGAATTGAATTATTCCAACCACTAAGAAGAAAAGATAATAATGCAACATGATGGAGGCTAATTATGACTGCAATGGCAATCATGTCTTCCTCAAAGGGAGATGACCTCATCTGAAGTCATTTTTTTGGTTTATGACTTCCTTATCTTGTCTTAGAAAACTTCTCCCTTTCTGTAGCCTTTGGAACTCTCTTCTGCTTGTTAGATGGGATGTGGTCTGATCTATGAATCACTGAAAAAAGGCCAGTTAGATCTTTAAAATACACTTGGTTAAGTTACTATTATTAAAAGGACCTCTTAGGAACCTGTGGAATGTGTTATAGATTTATATATCACTTCCTGTCACCTGTGGTTTAAGAGTTGATCCATGAGGCAAATAGTTCCCTGAATTTTGGAGTCACATATTCCTGAGTGCATCAGCTCTTTTTCAGAGAAACTTTTAGAAGGGCAACGTGAGGCTTTCTGCTTATTTGATGCAAGGTGCCAGTATTCTTGCCTGGAGAACCCCAGGGACAGAGGAGCCTGGTAGGCTGCCATCTATGGGGTTGCACAGAGCTGGATACAACTGAAGCAACTTAGCAGCAGCAGCAGCTTAGATTAAAGATGTTGATTAAAGATGATTAAAGATGTTGAAGCCTATAGGGAACACTATAGCTTTGACTGGGCTCAGTGACCCAGCCAGTAAATTTTGTCTAATAAGTATCCAATACAAAACCAGAGCCATGGACCTGTGATAGATGCTTGACTGTTCATACCATCACAGACCAAAGACTACTTAACATAACAAAATGGGGGAAGAGAATGTACAGGTCCCCGTCCCCACACTCCCCTCCCATGTTTGCTGCTGAATCACTGTCACATCGACACTGACAGCAAAACAAGACAAAAATGTTGATTCATCTCTCTAAACTTTCTCTTAGAAATGTGTCCTCCTCTTGTCTGAATTATTCAGTCCCTTATGAACACATTTCCTAGAAATACACAGTCTATGTGGAGAAAGGAGTTGATAGAATTTGGTAAAATCAGACAAAGCAAATTAAACATCAATTTGATGCCTAAATTAACCCACTAATTACTAACCTTCTGCTTCCTATCATATTATGTGAACTTGGCTAGGAATTATCCTGGAAATCTATGCATATGGATGCCAACCACTGTAAGAAGCTCCATAATAAACTATATGTAAAACACATGTAAATTAATTCTGTTGAATTGCATATGGTTCAGAACATCCATAGTGTATGTGTAAGTGGCATAGCGATGTTTTATAAATTACTAAATGCCAGAGAAATTCCTGGCAACCCAAGTGGTTACTGTATGCTATGCCTAATGCTTGCAAAGATTCTGATTCATCCAGGGAATATTTACATGCAGACTGTAAAAGCAAGCAAAGCTTTGTCACTCCTCTGATTAAAGGAATTGATTTGACTTTAGGAAGAGTGACTTTAATTAGCTGTGCAAATGCCATTAATTCCAATTAATCTTCTCACACTGTCAAGACAAAAATCCTGGGAGAAGATAAATTGCAGCAAATCAATATAGCCCTTGTTTTTACCAGGAACAGGTGCTTGAGGAAAGAGGAATGTCATTAATGAGCGTCTATATCAAGAACTATTTAAACAAGACAGTAATTCAATGTGAAAAGCTTATAGATGATTTCTTATATCCTATTTATATATCCCTTAATTGCTTTCAATTGAATAGGAAGTGTGTACCATAGAGATTTTGAGAAATATTATTATAATTCTGTGGAAAACTGTAGTACAAATTCAAATCATCTTTGCTAAGCTACAAAATATAAAGATTAAGACATGTGTCCAAAAGCATTATACTCTCCATGTGTTTTTGGTTCAAATGCAAATACAGTAGGTTAACATGGTATCAATGATTGATAATTGCTATATCAAATCAAGTAGTTTGCTATATCAAAACATCAAGTAAAACATATGAGAATAAAGACAAAATTAAAGTAAAAAAATTCCATATGTCAAAATCAGAGAGATTATCCATCTGAACACAGAATATCAAGAAAAAATATTTTTAGATAATGTATCATATCCTCCAAGCTCTGATTTAAATTCTTACCAACTTTCTTCTCATTCATTTACTCTACAGTCAATGTAGTTTTTTATTTTTTTATTCAAAAGAAAATTCTCAACTCATTCCCACCATCAAGGCCTTTAAATTTGCTTTTTTTCTACCTGTATCCTTTTATATTCCTTCCAGAAAGCATCTCTTCCTGATGACACCACACCATCTACGTTGCCCGCCCCTCTCATTCTCCCAGCCAGTCTGTCTTTTGGTAAATTTGTTTGTATTTAATGATTAACACTTGTCACCCTCGGGACTGTCAGTTTGCTCTATAGTTCTTCTGAGCTCTATGAGGCTACTCTGTAGAACAAGACTCACCACGACATGTTCTCTGCCTAGTACAGTGCCTGGACCACAGTGGGAACCACATGCCTAAATAAATAGTAACAAACAAGTGACTAAACTATAAGGGCAAACACTTTCTAAGGAGTAGTAAATAACACTGACCTGTGGGACAGGATCCTCAAAGTCACCTTTGGATTCAATAATTTGCTAGAAGAAATCATGGGTCTCAGGATAGCTATTGTACTAATGGCCACATTTTTGTTATAGTGAAAGGACAGAGATTAAAATCAGCAAAGCAGAAAGGTACATGGAGTGATATCTAGGGGTGCCAGGGGCAAATTCCCAAGTGACCTCTATTAGTGGATTCATATGAGAACATATTTGCTTTTTCCAGAAGGGATGTGTGACAACATGGTTGACAAGTTACCATACACAAGAAGCTACTCAGGCCTCCATGTCTAGGATTTTTATTGGGGAGGCAGGTGGCCCCCACGTGACTGGCCTCAGATTCTCAGGCCTCATTCCCTGAGAGCAAAAACAGGTGTGATCCATAAATCACATTGTTAGGATAAACTCATCTGGTCACATGAAAGCACTCTTTTTAGGCAGCATATTCTGAGGTCTCAAAGCTTATCTCCCAGGAGACAGCCAGGGGCCAGTTCTAGAGAAAGGCCTTTTTTTATAATGGGAAAGTTTTCAGCAAACCAGAAGTATTGGTTAATCCATTCTGGCATAACTTGCTTGCCATGTGAGTACTTAACTGGCTTGGAATTTTCCCTGATTATCTGAAATATCCTGCTGCAAAGCCCATAATATCCTTTTTTGGTGAAGGTCTGATCAGATTCACAGTTTTCCTGGTGGCTCAGAATCTGCCTGCAGTACAGGAGATCTGGGTTTGATCTTTTGGTTGGGAAGATCCCCTGGAGAAAAGAAATGGCTACCCACTTCAGTGTTCTTCCCTGGAAAATTCCACGGACAGAGGAGCCTGGTGGGCTACAGTCCATGGGGTCACAAAGAGTCAGACATAACTGAGTGACTAACTGATCAGATTCATCAGACTCTAAGCCTTGGGGTCATGGGGTTCCTTCTACTTTGTCCCTAAGAGAAGTTGGCTTTGCAATTTACCCTCAACAGGCTTTTTAAAATAGTTGCTTTGGTCTTCTTCTGACATTCAATCCTTTGCTTGTTACTCCTGACTGAAACTGAGCCCTGCATCTGGGCTGTGGTACCTTCTCATCACCTTAGTGTCCTTCTCTATCATCACACCTACATATCGGGTTTTCAGGTTGCTCCCTCTCTTGGTTCCTGCTTGTAATCATCTCATATATGCTTTAGTCAGTATCACTTTTTTAATTAACCATAAAAAAGAGCAAAATAACAACAATCACAATAAAAATGAAAACCCTCTTTAGATACTTTCTTGAGCAATTATTCTGTCCATGTCTTCCTTTTGCACCAAGCTTTCCCAGATGATGTACATGTTCTGGTCAGTTTCTCACCTCTCATTCATTCTTCTACCTCGAGTACTCTGATCCTCTTCTCTGCCTTTGCACTAAAGTGAGTTTTACCAAGTCCACCAGAACTCTCTAACTCCCAAATCTAATTACCACTTCCCCATCTCAACTTATGTAATTCTCTCTGATACTTAACTTAATTGACCAAATCTCTCAAAAAACTCTTTAATCCAATATCCCTGAAACCACTTTATTCTGTTTCTCCTCTTTCCCACTTGCCCTTGGTTCTTTTCATTCTTTCTCAGACACCTTGTGCGGTTTCCTCACTTCCAAAACAAGGATATTAATACCTTTCATTGACTTATTGTTAGGAATTAGTGGAGAAAAAAACCTGAGAAATCACTTAGCATATCCTTGTCACCAAACTAATAAAACCCCTTGAGTTCATAATTTACTAGAGTCAAATCATCTCAAATCCTATAATTTATTTATCAGTATAATTTATCTATTTCCTAGAAATGTAGATCTTAATGTAGTCTTTGTAATATCGTTAAGGCTTTATCTTAAAAGAGCAAGAACTAAACACAACAAACATGAAATCATTGTTAAATCACAGATCAGTAATGGAAAGGGAAGATGTTGGGGAATGTTGATTTTACATTGTCTACTCAACTACACTAACTAATATTAGAGTGAGTGAGTAATTATAGCTGTAAGTTCTTCCAGGGAAAGTAATTTTCATAAACCACAGAACAGCTTGATAATGAACTACAGTTCTGAGAACTACAGTACTGAGAACAAGTTCTAAAATATGACATGTGACATATCAAGAACATGTGACATGGTCTTCAGAGCTACATAGAACTCTCTTGCTGAATTTTACAAAACTTTTTTGTTTATGAAGAGATGCCTTTCCTTAAAATTTACACTTAGCACTAATACATTGACACTTGGTAATTCAAACAGGCAAATAGAGCAGCTGCTTTTGCATTTTATAAGAATTTAAGACATTCATTCATTCATTTAATATATATCGAGTACCACCTAAATCCTTAATGTCAGAAGGATGTGTACATGTTGCAAACGTAAAAAGACAAATCAGAAATAATTATTTCTTAAATTAAAATTTTAAGAACTTCTCAACATATGTAAAGCTCAACTTGTATTTCCAGGACAAGCTCACATTGGTTTCTGTTCCAGTTGAGACTGAAAACATCTGTTTCAAAGTTATCAGCAGAAAAATGGCATTTAAATTTGGGAGGTAGATGAAGCCGTTGAAGCTATTATGATAAGGGAAGGGATAATAAAATGGAAGTGAACAGAATACTTTGTTAGGCAGATGAAGATGAAATTTCAAATAAGATAAAATAGGCAGCCAGAGAACCCTACCAACGAGAATGGCCAGCTGTGCTTAAAGACACCAAAAGCGTGAGTAAATAAGACCAAAATGGCTCACTGTTTTAACTGTGTGATGACTATCCCTTCATACAGCTAAAATCAGTTATTGAAATGATTAGCCAGTGCGGTTTAGATGTCAATGCTTTCTGAGCTGTTTTGTTTTGTGTTTTAATAAAAGAGCACTAAAGAAAGAAGCCAAATTGCAGGGAAATGGGTGGCAAACAAGAAATGATGGAGGAAGCCCAGAGGCTTGCTTGTGAAGAAAGGAAAGTTTATAGGAATACACGATTAGATGTGTTTTATTATTAAATGATACATGAAAATGAGATCCCGTTCACATTTCCCTGGAAATTCACCAGTTGTTTTAATCCATGTCTTACAGAGATAGTCATGTAACAGGCAGCTGCTACAGCCCTATGGTATTAAGCACTTTACTGGTTCCTCAGAGCAGAATCACACTGCAGTCACTCTGGAGGGCTATTTGTGTTTACTAGATATTACTTTAACTTGGGGTGACTATTTGAAAAACTCCATTTTGTTCATATTCTTATGTCATAAATGTCACACTCAATCCTACAACTTTTTTGTTTTAATAAAATCCATGAGCATGGATGTGGAGAAAGGCATCTCCCTTACACTCAGTGGGAATGTAAGCTGGTGCAGCCACTATGGAGAACAGTATGGAATTTCCTCAGAAAACTAAAAAAAGTTGCCATATGATACTGTAATCCCATTCCTAGGCAAACACCCAGTCAAACTGTAATTTGAAAAGACATATGCACCCCTATGTTCATAGAGGTTCTATTTACAAAAGCTAAGACAGAAGGGATCTAAATGCCCAGTGACAGGTGAATGGATAAAGAAGATGTACTGTGTGGTGTGTGTGTGTGTGTGTGTGTGTGTGTGTGTGTGTAATGTAATAGTACTTAGCCATAAAAAGAATGAAATAATGTCATTTGCAGTAACACGGATGACCTAGAGATTATTATAGTAAGTAAGCCAGACAAAGATACATACCATATAATATCACTTATATGTGGATTCTAAAATATGACATAAATAAATGTATCTATAAAACAGAAAGAGACCCAAAGACATGGAGAATAGACTTCTGATTACCAAGTGGTAAGGATTAGGAGCTTGGAATTAGTAGATGCAAACAAGTATAGATGGATAAACAACAAATTCCTACAATACAGGGAACTATATACAATAATTGAGTTGCTTTGCTGGACTGGAAATTAACACCTTTTTGCAAATCAGCTATACTTCAATAAAATCTTTAAAAATGTCCATGAAAAATAAGCTCTTTGGGAAGACTTGACAGCTCTCTTATAAACATGATCCTGGTGTACTGACTAGAGTGTGTGGAAAACCATCACCTCCTAGGGAGCCTAATGATGAATATGTACTAATTACTGTATTCCCAAGTTGGAAAAACAGTAACATTAAACAAACGTATGGACTTTTCAGGTGGTTCGGGGTAAAGAATCAGCCTGCCAATGCAGGAGACACAGGAAGCATCGATTTGATCCCTGAGTCAGAAGGAAATGGCAATACACTCTGGTTTTATTGTCTGGGAAATCCCATGGACAGAGGAGACTGGTGGGTTACAGTCCATGGGGGCACAAAGAGTCAAACATCACAAACACACACACACACACACACACACACACACACACACAATGCACAAACAAACATATAATGCCTCCTACATTTTCATGACCATGATAATCACGATGCTGTGATCACTCACCTAGAGCCAGACATCCTGGAATGTGAACTCAAGTGGGCTTTAGAAAGCATCACTATGAACAAAGCTAGTGGAGGTGATGGAATTCCAGTGGAGCTATTTCAAATCCTGAAAAACGATGTTGTGAAAGTGCTGCACTCAATATGCCAGAAAATTTGGAAAACTCAGCAGTAGCCACAGGACTGGAAAAGGTCAGTTTTCATTCCAATCCCAAAGAAAGGCAATGCCAAAGAACTTCAAACTACTGAATAATTGCGCTCATCTCACACGCTGGTAAAGTAATGCTCAAAATTCTCCAAGCCAGGCTTCAGCAATATGTGAATCGTGATCTTCCTGATGTTCAAGATGGTTTTAGAAAAGGCAGAGGAACCAGAGATCAAATTGCCAACATCTCCTGGATCATGGAAAAAGCAAGAGAGTTCCAGAAAAACATCTATTTATGCTTTATTGACTATGCCAAAGCCTTTGATTGTGTGGATCACAAGAAACTGTGGAAAATTCTGAAAGACATGGGAATACCAGACCACCTGACTTGTCTCTTGAGAAACCTGTATGCAGGTAAGGAAGCAACAGTTCAAACTGGACATGGGATATCAGACTGGTTCCAAATAGGAAAAGGAGAACATCAAAGTTGTATATTGTCACCCTGCTTATTTAACTTCTATGCAGAGTACATCATGAGAAACATTGGGCTAGAAGAAGCACAAGCTGGAATCAAGATTGTCAGGAGAAATATTAGTAACCTCAGATATGCAGATGACACCACTCTTATGGC
>SJYC01128505.1:0-18389 GCA_006408675.1 Madoqua kirkii | reverse complement strand
GCTTGTAGTTTGTCTGACATGTTCTCCATCTCTATGGCTGTCTCTTATACACATCTCCAAGGAGTAAGTGTCTTTTAATTTCATGGGTGCAACCACCATCTGCAGTGATTTTGAAGCCCCCAAAAATAAAGTCTGACACTGTTTCCACTGTTTCCCCATCTATTTCCCATGAAGTGATTGGACCAGATGCCATGATCTTCGTTTTCTGAATGTTGAGCTTTAAGCTAATTTTTTCACTTTCTTCTTTTACTTTCATCAGTTGCACTGAGCACAGGCGGCAGTGGTGGCAAGCCGGCACGAGGAGCTACCCCATGTCTGAGGTCAGGGGCAGCGTCCTTAAGTGTCAGGCTGTGACAGCACAGTAACGGCCGAGAGGAGCTACCCCGCGTCCAAGGCCCTGTCTCTTATACACATCTTACATGCCAAGTGTAATATCTGAAATAAATTATATAACGAACATTGAAATTCTTACTATTTTTTCAGGTTTTTTAAAAAATTAAATTTAAAATTATTTATTTTAATTGGAGGGTAGTTACTTTAAAAATATATTATCCAGATAAAATAGCAAGATATTTAAACAATACCTTACAATTTAAATAGGTACACATTATTAATGGATTCCCTCATTGATTGAATTAACATACCTATTAATATCACTTCACATATTTACCTTTTAAGATCTTTTCGGTGAGGACTTTTAAGTTTTACTCCCTTACACGTGTGCTAAGTAATTTCAGTCATGTCCAACTCTTTGTGACCTCATGGACTATATAGCCTGCCAGGCTCTCTGTCCATGGGGATTCTCCAGGGAAGAATGTTAAGGTGGGTGCCATGCCCTCCTCCAGGGAATCTTCCTGACCTAGGGATTCAACTCTTTATTCTTTATGTAATATCCTTGTACTCCTTTGTCTTTGGAAATTTTCTTTGCCCTAAAGTCTACTTTATCAAATATTAACATATGCTTTTATCCTTTTATTTTCCAAATATCCATGCCATTATTGAGTTTTGGGGCTTTCTGATGTCTCAGACAGTAAGGAATCCACTTGCCTCATGAGTATCTGAATTCAACCCCTGGGTTGGGAAGATCCCCTGGGAGAGGACATGGGAATCTGTATTTTTGCCTGGAGAATTCCATGGACAGATCCTAAAGTCTACTTTATCAAATATTAACATATGCTTTTATCCTTTTATTTTCCAAATATCCATGCCATTATTGAGTTTTGGGGCTTTCTGATGTCTCAGACAGTAAGGAATCCACTTGCCTCATGAGTATCTGAATTCAACCCCTGGGTTGGGAAGATCCCCTGGGAGAGGACATGGGAATCTGTATTTTTGCCTGGAGAATTCCATGGACAGAGGAACCTGGTGGGCTACAGTCCATAGGGTCCTAAAGAGTTAGGCACAGCCTGGCCTAACACCACCACCTGGTGTTCCTTCACATTTGTTCCTTGGGAGGAACAGCCCTACTCAGGCTGCCTTCTGATCTAGGCTGGAGGTCAGGAATGCTGGGCCTGGCTTGTCTTCTCTTAGGTGCTGCTGTGTTGCTCTTCCATTCTTCAGGCCCCAAACTAGTTCACCTTCTTCTTGCCAAATATACACGGTCCCCTTTAGTGGTCTCTTCTTTTTTTCAGAACAAACAGAAGAGTGGGCACAAAAACATTAATGTCATCTTGTCAGAACCAGAAGCCCAAGATGTGTTTTATAACCTGGGGAAGACATTTCATGGAGGGAAGTTGAGGAGGAAAGTGGAAAGGAGTCCACAGTAGGCTGGAGATGAAAGTCATGGAGTCCCTTTCTTTAGAAGTCATCAGAAGCTGAGAAAGTATTTTTTCTAGGTGATATGTATATTAGCTCTGAGTGAGTACACCTTCTGTTTCAGCAAACTGTAAGTCTGTATTTTTTCATTAATTTTCTTTACAAATGCATATATATGATGATATCCATATGACATTTTATTCATTCTTCTAGGCCACTGCTCTGCTTTTATTATGACTTGAGTTTTAAACCCTAAATAAAAGATACTTCTTGTAGAGTTTGGATTATTTTCTAGTAGATGAATTGATGGAATAACAAAAGAACTAAAGATGACTACTTAATTGCACTGACAAAATTTTACATATGTACATAAAGAGAGTTATTCACATACAATTCTATTCTTGGCCCCTTGTGATATTCTGAGAACTTTGATTGAAACTATATGTAAAAGCAATTACTTTATCATGATAGTTAAATAACTGTTATAATTTTGTGTGTACATTCAGAATCCATTAGTACAATGGCCATAAATGAGTGTCCTCATCCCCTCGGGAAGAAAATATTACTATTTCTATTACCATTTCCATATATATTTATCTCAGTGTCATTTAGTTTATATTTTGTGTATATTTTTTAAATGTCATAATATGTTAGAATAGCAATGCATATATTATACTTTTAATAACAAAATTAGGTCGCTGACAGTGTGTTGAAAAATGGAAAATACTTTGGAGATTAGTTCTTCAGGAATCAGAAAATTATCAAAATTTGCTGCATAAAATGTTACTTAATTTGCGGGAGTTTACCAAAAATTTTTTATGAAACCAATTCAAGTGAAGAGGCAGAATGTTCAGAACATCCATGTTTGCATGAGTTTGCATACAGTCAGAGACAGAAACATTTTTGAAGTTGGGTTTAAAACCAAGAGACCTGACTGGACAGGAGAAAACTTGAATTTTGAATTCAAGAGAGCATGTTTGCTCCCCTCAGTGTGGCCTAAGTTATTTTTCTTTAAATCACTTCATTTCTTCACCTTTACTCCCTAAACTCCATCCTCTGCTTTGCTAGTTCTTTTCCAATAGTACAGATCACCTGTTAACACACCATGTAATGTACTTGGATTCATGTTTATTGCAGATTATCTGTCTTCCTCCAGATAGAATATCAGTTCCATGAGGATAAGTGTCTGCCTGCTTTGTTTATTGATGTAAACAAAGCACCTATAAGAGTTTCTGAGTCAAAGAGGAATTAAGTCAATGATAAGTTGGTTAAATGACCAATAGTAGAGTACTAGGTAGGCCTACAGGTTTCAAAATTTTGTGACTTTGATTAGCTATTGTAAATAAGCTGTTCTGCAGTTAATGTTATGAGGAAAAGACACATTTCTGTATATATTATCAGCATAAACATAAACTACATTTAAAGATAAGGTTTTAGACCAAACCTGGTAGCCAAAATGCACATTTGAAAAAAAATTATACTAGTTTGTTTTATCAAAAATATAATTATATTGCTTTTCCAAAAACTTTTTCTTACATAGGTATGTGTACATATATGCTTATCTATATAAATAAAATTCCATCTGGTCAAAGCTATTGTTTTCCCAGAAGTCACTGGATATAAGAGGTGGACTATAAGGAAACTGAGTACCAGGGAATTAATGCTTTTGAAGTGCAGTGTTGGAGAAGACTCTTGAGAGTCTCTTGGACTGCAAGGAGATCAAACCGGTCCATAGTAAAGAAAAGCCCTGAATATTCATTGAAAGGACTGATACTTAAGCTGAACCTCCAATATTTTGTCCAACTGATATAAAGAATTGATTCACTGGAAAAGACCCTTGTGCTGGGAAATATTGATGGCAGGAAGACAAGGTGATGGCAGAGGATGAGATGGTTGGATGGCATCACTGAGTCAATGGACATGAGTTTGAGCAAGCTCCAGGAGGTAGTGGAGGACAAGGGAGCCTAATATGCTACAGTTCATGGAATCTCAAACAATTGGATATGACTGAGTGACTGAAGTTAATTCAAGGTATGCGTATGTGTTATGTCCATAACATAAGGATTATATGATCATTATATAAGTCATTATATAAGTCACATTGACAAATATGCTATTTCAGTTTCAGGTATCATTATACATAGATAATAGTGACATATGATGTTATTTTGGTTTCAGGTGTACAACATAATTATTTGATATATATTGCAAAATGATTGCCATAATAATTCTGGTGAACATCCCTCGTTAGAAATAGCTACAATTTTCTCCTTGTGATGAAAACTTTTACGATCTCTTGGCAGTGTTCAAACAGCCAATAAGAATATTTCCTTTTTGACTTAGTGCAGTTAAATGAGACAAGTGGCTCTGAGTCTTAGAATTAAAGAATCATGTTGAAACAGTTGAGTTGAATCAAACTTCTCAGTGCCAACTCAGAGAGAGCTTTCTTGGAAAATCCATCCCTCATTAGACCCACCTGGGTCCCATCACACATAGTATGGTGTGCAGGCATAGATCAGTGTTTAGGGCTTATGGCATCTTTTCCACTTGTCCATGCATTTCTTTCTTGACATCATTCAGTGCGTCATCCGTCTCCTGTCTTCACCATCCAAAGATGTTATAATTAGGGCAGAAGACGTCTAAGTAGCTAGTCTGGCAATTGCTGCCCACTGGGCATTTTGGAAAGAGGCTAGGATGGAGTACTTACAGTATAAGTGTTTTACTTTCAGGGGATTAGAAAGATTTTCAGTTTGAAGACTCCATCAATACAAATATGTCTCAGGAGTGAGCACTGTTTAATTATTTATTTGATTAGTGATTAGATGACAGTCTGCTGAGAGTAAGGCAATGAAGGGTTAGCAAACAAGGGAGGATTCAGGCAAAAGGAATGAGAAACTCTTGGAGAAAGTGGGCACATGATTAAGGAGACTATGACCTTTAGTTTGTTTGAATTTTAAGTTTTGTTTAGGCTGGCTCTGTAAAGGTATGAGTTGTTTCCATTTGATTTCCATTCATCCTCTATGTTTTACAATGTATGTCTTATGTATGCCTTATGTATGTTGAAAGTGACTAGTGACTTACTGCTTGTTATCACTGGGTAGTCCTGCTTTGGTTCTGGTATTCCATAGGGTCTAGCAGAGGCACCTTAGAGTACTTATTTCTATCATTTGCTGCAGAACCTTAACATTTTTTTGGTGGTTTCTTGTACTAAGTTGATGAAATACAGGAAAATAGCACTGAGGTGATTTTGGATAAAACTGTCTAATTTATCTCCCCCCTTCTCTCTCACTTTTCAGTCATTTATTGACTCAACTAGCCCCACATTGTTGGATACCTTTTTTGACTGTTATGTCTGCCTCATTCCTTGCATGTGGTCAAGGTCTATTTCATTTCCTGTATCTCTCACATGTTTTGAGTCTTTTTACTTGGCAGAGCCCTCTTTGATTTTTTTAAAATTAAATTTATTTATTTTAATTGGAGGTTAATTATTTTACAATATTGTATTGGTTTTGCCATACATCAACATGAACCCAGTTTGATTTGTATTGTCATAATATTCCCAGCTCTTTCTGGTCTCTTTCTTTTTCTCTACCAACTCCAACAGCCACAACTCCTCAATCCACATTAAAGTTTCTCCTTTCTAATTCTGGCCATACTGCTGTCTTGGACTGAAAGTTCTTGGATTCCTGTTGCATTGAAGAATAAAGACAAACTCCATTTTTCCATAAATGATTCTCCCTAATGCATAAAAATCCATATAAATATTTCTCCCTTCTAGCCCTACAATAATATATGCAGTATATCATGGGAGCCTTATAATGCTATGTATAGTAATATCTCAGTTGCCTTGATCTTAGATGTCAGAGATGCTTACTTCATAAGATAATCCTAAATGAACTAACAGATATACTGTTTTCCTATTTTTCCACATCAATATCCCATCAACTTTTCAAAGCTTCATCATAAAGCTATTCTATTTGCATCACTCCTATGACACTCTCAGATGGCTCCTACCTTTCTTTCAATCCACTGTAGCCCCGTGGTGGCATCACATCTTCCTCTTCACGCTACCATGCAATATAGCACTTGGTGTGTTTATATCACCCTCTCCTTCTCCACAATTTGCAGGCCTGCTTCTGGAAAATCGAGATTTTTTTAAACCTCAGTTTAAGTCCTCATTGTATCCATGACATGTGATTTACTAATTTATAAAGTCAGTGAACTTCAAAGGTTCTTCATTTGTTTGTTTCCTTTCGGTAACCACAGTTACTATTCTTGATATAACAGGGCGATTTCTTCAAATGTAACACTGCATGGAAATGTGTAAAAGAGGGGAAAATCAACGCTTTCTGGATAGCAAAAGAGTGATTGTTAAATCTTGTCCAAATATCCCTGCTTTGGCTATTCCTGACTGACTCTTTAGTATATCTATGGCTCTGTTCAGTACTGTCTGAAATCTACAGTATTCACTTTATATGTCACAGTCAAGCAAGAGAGACCTCTGAATGTCACCACCACTGTTGTTGATCTAAAGACCTAAATTCATGTTTGAAATAAATTTTATAAGAGACAAATAAATGAAGATGTGTGTGGTCTATTGTGTGTTTATTTCCTCCAATTGTATTGTCCCCCTAATTGCCAAATTATCCCTCTAATAAATGCCACCCTCTCTGCTAGAAATACCGCGACATTGAAGGAAAGAAAGTTAGTTCAGTTCAGTTCTGTTGCTCAGTCATGTCTGACTCTTTGCGACCCCATGAATCGCAGCACACTGGGCCTCCCTGTCCATCACCAACTCCCGGAGTTCACTCAGACTCATGTTCATCAAGTCAATGATGCCATCCAGCCATCTCATCCTCTGTCGTCCCCTTTTCATTCTGCCCCCAATCCTTCCCAGCACAAGAGTCTTTTCCAATGAGTCAACTCTTTGCATGAGGTGGCCAGAGTACTGGAGTTTCAGCTTTAGCATCATCCCTTCCAAAGAAATCCCAGGGCTGATCTCCTTCAGAATGGACTGGTTGGATCTCCTTGCAGTCCAAGGGACTCTCAAGAATCTTTTCCAACACCACAGTTCAAAAGCATCAATTCTTTGGCACTCAGCCTTCTTTACAGCCCAACTCTCACATCCATACATGACCACAGGAAAAACCATAGCCTTGACTAGGCGGACCTTAGTCGGAAAAGTAATGTCTCTGCTTTTGAATATGCTTTCTAGGTTGGTCATAACTTTTCTTCCAAGGAGTAAGTGTCTTTTAATTTCATGGGTGCAACCACCATCTGCAGTGATTTTGAAGCCCCCAAAAATAAAGTCTGACACTGTTTCCACTGTTTCCCCATCTATTTCCCATGAAGTGATTGGACCAGATGCCATGATCTTCGTTTTCTGAATGTTGAGCTTTAAGCTAATTTTTTCACTTTCTTCTTTTACTTTCATCAGTTGCACTGAGCACAGGCGGCAGTGGTGGCAAGCCGGCACGAGGAGCTACCCCATGTCTGAGGTCAGGGGCAGCGTCCTAAAGTGTCAGGCTGTGACAGCACAGTAACGGCCGAGAGGAGCTACCCCGCGTCCAAGGCCTGTGGCTGCTGGGAGGAGACACCCTGTATTTGAGGTCAGTGGCAGTGGCCGCGAGGAGCTACCCCATGTCTGAGGTCAAGGGCGGCGGCCAGGAGGAGACACCGCACATCTGAGGTCAGGGGCGGCCACCAAGAGGCGCCATCCTGGGTCCCAAGGTCAGGTGGCAGCCGGGAGGAGACACCCCGTGTCTGAGGTCAGAGGCGGCTAGGAGAAGCCACCTCGTGCCTGTGGCCAGAGGTGGTGCCCCTGAGGAGCCACCCTGAGCCCTAAGCCAGGGGAGGCGGCTGGGAGGAGCCACCCACGCCGGAGGCCAGGGCTGGGGGCCTGGAGGAGCAACCCTAGGAGCAGTGGCTGCGCAGGCGCAATAAGGCCTAGAGGAGCTCTTCCCACGTTGAAGGTCAGGAACGGTGGCGGTAAGGAGGTACCCCTCATCCAAGGTACGGAGCAGCCGTGAAGAGATACCCCACACCCCAGGTAAGAGATACCCAAGTAAGATGGTAGGTGTTGCAAGAGGGCATCAGAGGGCAGACACACTGAAACCATACTCACAGAAAACTAGTCAATCTACTCACACTAGGACCATAGCCTTGTCAAACTCAGTGAAACCAAGCCATGCCTGTGGGGCAACCCAGTACGGGCGGGTCATGTTGGAGAGGTCTGACAGAATATGGTCCACTGGAGAAGGGAATGGCAAGCCACTTCAGTATTCTTGCCTTGAGAATCCCATGAACAGTATGAAAAGGCAAAATGAAAGAAAGTTAAGCAAGTAACAAAATAGATTTAGATGTTTAGGACTGTAATTGACTTAGAAAGTGCTTACAAGGTTTTTTCATGAAAAGGCAATGTGCTTGCAATATTTACTCTTAGGATATTTTTAAAAAGCCTATATATTTGGGTCCTTAAAAATAAAGTGTTCTAACAGCATTTCATCCTTCACTACCCACGTCCTAGACTCACTTTCCGTTTGCTGCTTTTCCTTCCTTCTGTCTTTCTCTGCTTCTCTCTTAGGCATCCTCCTTTCCCATCTATCTTTTGATTTCCCATTTTCTTTACCAGGAATTACTGCTAAAGCCCTAAAGATGCCACAAAACCAGCCCAGCAACATCACTGACTTAGCAGAGCCAGTCAAGAGACTGGCCCTCATCCCAGGTTGTTTGGAGGCTGTTGAACAAGCTGAGCATCCCTAATCCAGTCACATTGCTCCAGTCTCATTATGACCATCTCAGAGCTGGAAGGGAAAGATGTGACTTTAGCACATTTTGCTGGTTTGGCAAACTAGGATCTTGATGTACATGTCAACTTTACATGAATTCCTGTGCAAGAAGTGGAACAGGTTATAAAATTCAGAATCACACCTGTCTTCATCACTGGATGTCAGGTATGGGAGTCCTGACCAGGTAATGCGAGCCTCCTATATCATCCACAAGACTGGAACAATAATCTGAATACCCAAATGATAATGACTTCTTATGCATTTTATTAGTATTTGCTTATCTTTTTTCCTTCTAATTATCAAATTAAGATTTAGGAAAGACATATGAATATAAAACTCTCTAGATATGGATTTGGGAGCCAGCCTATGAGAAGACTATTAGAAATCTAAAAAGTAGAAACATAACCCAAGTTTAATTTTAACATTCTCTTTTCTTCCTTCCCACGCTCATCCTTTGATTTGAGGAGAACAGAGAAAGAAGACAAGTGAAACTTCAATAGCAGATGTCCTGGGATACTTTAGAAAGATGCTGATCTTGGAAATTCTGTTCTCTAGTACTAATACTCTTGAAAATATTTCAATCACCTGTGCCCAGGAAGACACAAGCTTTTGGTAGAATTGTGTGCAGTGCAGGCAAGGCTGCATAGGTCAAAAATTGCAGTGAAATTCTGATTCCTTTGCAGTAGAATCTATCACTATGAATGACTAGGCTCCTGCTTCATGTAGTAGCAGTCTAGCATATAGAACTCATGAATCTTTTTCTTACAAAATGAGATATTTCCAAACTCCTTACGCATTACGCAAGTCACCTCTTCATTCATGAACAAAGCAAGAAAGCCCTCTGCAGGATGCTCGCTTTGCTGAATTGACTCTCTGTGAATGCTTGTAGTTTGTCTGACATGTTCTCAATCTCTATGGCGCTTGATAGGAAAACCTCTGACACTTGTTTCATACTAGGGTCCCTCCCGCCCCAGTTCACTACTACTAGCAGAATTGAGCCTGAAAATCCTGGGGGCTGAAGATCTCTAGTTAATATGCTTGATTTCTTTACAGTCATGAACTGTTTTACTGGTAAAGAAAAGAGAACTGAGTAGGATTAAATATAGTATGCACATAAAGTTCTTAGTAAAATGTGAGGTCATATAGTAACTCTCAATAAACTTTAAATTTGTTTATTGAACAATCCCTCCTCTTCTTCCTCTTTGTCCTTTTTCTTTTACTTGTTCACCCTCATTAATGAGCTTAACAGAGGAAAACAGTGCTGATATCATTAAGAAGCTTGTAGAGAGACAAAGAATATTAAGGGGGGGGGCATGCATGTCAAAATAGTTTAAATAATGTTAGGAGGAAGGATAATGCATGAAATCAGAAAGGAGAGATTATAACAGTGAAAATTTGGAGTTGCCATAAATGATTAAGGGTTGATATGTAAACTGTATTGTCCACAAAACAGAGGCAATTGTTGCAGCCATGAGAAGCAAAGCAATGTTTTATAAGCCACTGTGGGGGAGACTTACAAATTAAGAATAAAAGGTGACAGAGGAGTCATTAAGACAAATGAGGGAGGTGTAGAAGCAGAATCAGGAGAGCTTTGAAAGGCAGATGTGGGAGCTCGGGTGGTGCAGTATAGGATTCCCAAGTAGGAGTCACTAGTAAGAGGGAGGACTCAAAACTGGGATGTGTTTCTTACATGTTCATGAATTTTGCAATCTTATATTTTACACATGGAAGTTCCCATTAATTTTCTGTTTTCATACAGAATAATAGCTGCAATCCTGTGTCTAATGCATTTGTTGAACTAAAGTAGTCTGCATGAACAATTTATAGATCTGTTATTTATGTTGCTACTACAGAGGAACCAGAGATCAAATTGCCAACATTCGCTGAATCATGGAAAAATCAAGAGAGTTCCAGAAAAACTATTTCTGCTCTATTGACTATGTTAAAGCCTTCGACTGTATGGATCACAATAAACTGTGGAAAATTATGAAAGAGATGGGAATACCAGACCACCTAACCTGCCTCTTGAGAAATCTATATGTAGGTCAGGAAGCAATAGTTAGAACTGGACATGGAACAACCGTATATTGTTACCCTGCTTATTTAACTTCTATGCAGAGTACATTATGAGAAAGGCTGGACTGGAAGAAACACAAGCTGGAATCAAGATTGTCTGGAGAAATATCAATAACCTCAAATAGAAGATGACACAACACTTATGGCAGATATTGAAGAGGAGCTAAAAAGCCTCTTGATGAAAGTGAAAGAGGAGAGCAAAAATGTTGGCTTAAAGCTCAACTTTCAGAAAATGAAGATCATGGCACCCGGTCCAATCACTTCATGGGAAATAGATGGGGAAACAGTGGAAACACTGTCAGACTTTATTTTGGGGGCTCCAGAATCACTGTAGATGGTGGTTGCACCCATGAAATTAAAAGACTCTTACTCCTTGGAAGAAAAGTTATGACCAACCTAGATAGCATATTGAAAAGCAGAGACATTACTTTGCCAAGTAATGTTCGTCTAGTCAAGGCTATGGTTTTTCCTGTGGTCATGTATGGATGTAAGAGTTGGACTGTGAAGAAGGCTGAGTGCCAAAGAATTGATGCTTTTGAACTGTGGTGTTGGAGAAGACTCTTGAGAGTCCCTTGGACTGCAAGGAGATCCAACCAGTCCATTCTAAAGGAGATCAGCCCTGGGAATTCTTTGGAAGGGATGATGCTAAATGGAAACTCCAGTACTTTGGCCACCTCATGCGAAGGGTTGACTCATTGGAAAAGACTCTAATGCTGGGAAGGATTGGGGGCAGGAGGAGAAGGGGACAACAGAGGATGAGATGGCTGGATGGCATCACTGACTTGACGGACGTGAGTCAACTCCGAATGTTAGTGATGGACAGGGGACCTGGCATGCAGCGATTCATGGGGTCGCAAAAGTTGGACTTGACTGAGCATCTGAACTGAACTACAGATCTTTAGTCATCCCTTCATTTTGCTCATGCTTCATCAAATGCATAATATAATTTCTCTTCAATTGCTTATAGTTCCTCCACCTTTTTCTGCATGTACAGTTACCCTAACCTCAAATAATCTGAAGTCTGGTAACCTACATACTGTCTCATTTGATCCAGTGAAAAACCCAAGTGAAAGACTCAGATTCATCTGGTTGGCTTTATCTGTTTCTTTGGGAGTATGCAAGGAACTGGTGTGGCAGCTGTTGGTTGCACTGATATATTACTGTTTGCCCTCGGCATATATTTCATCCTGAAAGTGATCAGGCAGTTAGTTAAGTTTGTTGGACATTCAGTGATGAACTCATTAACAGAACATTAACATGTTTGATAAATGTGTATTTTTTTTAATGGGAGGCATCACAAAATGTGAAAGTCCTTCTTTTCCTACTTTTCTATACCTTGTCTCTATAAAAATGGTTTTACATATGACTTTTCTAAGTTTAAACTTTTCCCTTCTCTGTTCTATTATCTTTATTTTTTACTATTTAAACCAAATATAGTACATGTGTACCAATATTTGGTGCTTCCCAGGGACAGTAGTAGTAAAGAATATTCCAGCCAATGCAGGAGATAGAAGAAAACTCAGGTTTGATCCCTAGGTGTGGAGCATACTCCCATATTCTTGCCTGGCCAATCCTATGGACAGAGGAGACTGTTGGGCTATGGTCAGTAGAATTGCAAAGAGTTGGGCACAACTGAATTGACTTAGAATGTATGCATGCACCTATATTAACCATTTAATCTTTTGTTTACTTGGAAGAGTTGAAAAAAAATGGACAGTCAAAATGGAGGATGAAAATATCTAGTGAGTAAAAAGAACTACATGAATTTAATAGAAACCTTTAACACAGCCTTTTATTAGCTGTCTGCTCTACTGTGTGCTCCGTGATTGACCTTAAAGAATTAACATACAGCTTTCAAATACCTTCTTCAGAAAGAGAATAATTGTTTCCAATTGTAAACACCCTTTCTATTGTAGTTCAAAACCTATTCACTGCAAATCTTAAAACAATAATTTGTAGCATTAAAAGAACTACCAGTATTCGTTTTTGTGATGGAGATTCAGCTTTGTTTAATAAGTTCTGTCTACCCAGTTCACTGCAGAGCATGTCTCATTTATTGGCTATTTATTCTGAGCCTGGAGAAGAAAGCCCAGAGACACTCGAAGGACCTGAAAATCAATATGCTTCCTTTTCCCCAACCCCACCTAAAGGTGCTTTGTGTCAGGTGGTATTGTGGACTGAATGTGTGTTCTTCTAATGCATGTATTAGAGACCTAACTGCCAAAGTACTGTGTTTTGAAAAGGGTTCCGACTTTTTGGAATCCCTTGGTCTATAGCCCACCAGATTCCTCTGTCCACGGCATTTCTCAGGTAAGAATACTGGAGTGGCTTGCCATTCCTTTCTCTAGGGAATCTTCCAGACCCAGGAACAGAACCCAGGTCTCTCACATTGCAGGCAGATTCTTTACCATCTGAGCCACCAGTGAAGCCCATTAACGATAAGTGAGCTCTTAGGGTGGAACACGCATCCAATAGGTTTAGTGTCTTCATGAAGCGAAACACCAGAGAATTTTCTCTGTGTCTCTGTGTCTTTTCCTCTCTATCTCTCTTCCCCACTCCCCACTCTTTGTGAGGACTCAGGGAGAAACCAGCCTGGGAAGAAAGAGCCCTTACCAGAACCTCACTTTGCTGGCACTCTGATCTTGGACTTCTCGCCCCCAGACTGTGAGGAAATAAATTTCTGTTGTTTATTCCACTCTCTATTGTATTATGGCATTCCTAGCTGACAAATACAAAATCATTTATTTTGCTTATTTGAAAAAAAGAAAATGAATGAAAGGGAATTGAAAAAGTTATGACACTTCTTAGGAAACTGAGCTCTCACAAAACTGATCTTTCCTTCAATTTCCACATCTTATGAGCTGACAGCTTCTTTGGCAGAGAGAGTGTGTTATTGCAGCCTTCTTGTTTAAAGGTTAGTATAGTGCTGTCACTTAGGTGAAGTTAACTTCTGGGAGCCTGGTGGGCTACAGTCCATGGGATGGCAAGAGTCGGACATGATTTAGCAACTAAACCACCACTACCATAGTACTTACAAACTCATTGAACATTATTGTGGAAATATTATTATGAAAGTCGTGGGAGAGCCTAGTGGCATCAATAAACAGGTCTGTAAGGGATTTCAGGGAGATGACAAACACGTCAGGACCGGAGGACAGGCATGAGTTGCCTTTGCACAAGAGCAGATTTGACATGACCAGCAGCAGCAGCAGGCAAGACCCTGTTTAAATAAAAACATGAGCCATTCTGAGATGATCTAGTCACCTGAGGTTATCAAATCCATCCTGTGGAGGGAAGCCTTTATTTCCCTGTTGCTCTGAGCAGGAGTTATTGCTGTAGAAGCTGGGGTGGGGAAGAAGGAGCACCTTCTGTGTAAAATTTAAGTGGATGATGATATTTCCACAGATAGATACTTGGAGAAGTAAGTTATTTCCTGTATTTTTGCATTGTTTCCCAAAGTACTTCTGTGTTCTAAAAACATTTGGAACTTAATTCTGAGCCAGAGTGTTCAGGGCATTCTTTTAAGACAGTTTAATGTTGAGAATCTACGGACTCTGAGCAGTGAAGCTTTCTAGGAGTTTGTAATTTTTTCACTCTATATTGACTAATGCTTGAATTTTAGACACTGAAATGACAAGCAAAGTACAGTTTATCTGTGTGGTTTACCATCACACTGGAGTAAGAGTGAACACATGACTTACTGATCACTACTATTGAGTACAGAGAAAATACTAAGAGAAAAAAGAACTGTACCTTGGATCTGCTAACTCCCCTTCATAACCCCAGGCATGTCTTTGATACTTTCCCAAAAGCTTTAAAGCATCTTAAAGTTTGTGTTGCACAGGAACCCTGTGAGATAGCCTTAATCTTCACTATGATCATCGAGTTGTGTTAATGAAGATGCAATGACTTGGGAAGAGCAAGTAATTTTCCCCAGGTTCCATTGTTAGCAGATGCAGGTTGACTGGGCACCAATACAGTCATCTGTTCACTTCCTGATGTCACATCACACATGCCTCTGGGCCCTCAGTCTGCATGTGTGTAACCAGGACCACATTGGGAGCTGTGATGACTGTGCTTAAAGAGAAAAATATTTTGTCTTTGACTGAAGAACAGCAGTGACCCTAGAACATTGGTTTATCCACTTTTTCTTCTCTGTCTATAAAACACTCACTGTTACAGTCTTTGACAATTACCAGTGTGGGGGCCTGGTTCACCTGGCTAGCCTTTCTTCTAGGCACCTTGACACTCTTCTCCTTTTATGCATCTTTAATCTTCTTGTTACATTTGTTTCTTCGAAAAAATAGCAAATAAATCCCCAAATGGTAATACAAGAATATTACCTGGTCAGCACCCAAGACAATGTCATTGGCTCTGCAAATAAGGTCTACCCTTTCCTGACTTTGACTATTTAGGGACAAAATTTATCTGTTTAGTTGGGAATACATCCTGACAACCCATGGGGCTTAGTTTTTGAATCATCTCCAAGCATCTCCTCTTTGACAATAGAACTAGACCTTTATGCTTCTGTGATATAATATTTCAGGAATTATTCCTGGCCCTACCTTTGGCCAACAGAAACAAAATCATTGAACCTTACAAGCATGATTTTAATATTACTTTTCCTGTCCGTCTTTTGTAAGTAAGCAGAATTTAAGACTGAAGTGAGCAAGAATTGAGTTTGGACAAGAGAACTGGTAAAATAGAGATTATATCCTTCTGAATGAGATCTGAGCATGATTCTTTTTTTCCAATTTGCCAGAAGAGTGATAATTTAATTAAGGATAAGATATCAGCATTTACTAGGTTTTCTCTGCTCTTAGTTAGTTTAAAGGAGCATGGTATCTAAGAATAAAATGGTTATTTAAAATTAGATGATGAAAATAAAAGAAGTGGTTCTCAAAAAGGAGACATATAAGTTGGAGAAATTTGGGACTATCTCTCTCATCAACTAAAGAGTTATTGTGACAGGCAAGGAGGATAATAGCTTATACAACATAGACGTATTTCTGTGCATATATTTCTGTGCAGACAATGGCACCCCACTCCAGTACTCTTACCTGGCAAATCCCATGAACAGAGCCTGGTGGGCTGCAGTCCATGTGGTTGCTAAGAGTCAGATACAACTGAGCGACTTCACTTTCACTTTTCACTTTCATGCATTGGAGAAGGAAATGGCAACCCACTCCTGTGTTCTTACCTGGAGAATCCCAGGAACGGGGGTAGCCTCGTAGGCTGCCATCCATGGGGTTGCATAGAGTCAGACACAACTGAAGCGACTTAGCAGCAACAGCATACATGTTTATGCATAAATATATGCTTAATTCCTTCTTGAAATTTTGGTAAAATTCAATTTTATAAGAGGTGGTAAATATAGCAGAATACCCTAATTCCTAATGTAATTGATCATTTATTGGTAGATGACTATATGATTATTTTTTCTGTTAAATTGTTATTCATGCGTTTGCTTTGGTAGCACATATATTAAAAAATTGGAATAATACTGAGATTAACATGGCCTCTGCCCAAGGATGATGCTCAAATTTGTGAAGCCTTCCATATTTTCCTCTAACAGCTTCTAGGGTTGGAATGGGAAGGAAGATGGCAAGGAGGTTCAAGAACGGGGGCACATAGGTATACCTATGGCTGATTCATGTTGATGTTTGGCTGAAAGCAGTACAGTATTGTAAAGCAATTCCCCTTCAATTAAACATCAATAAATTCAATTATAAAAACTGTTATTATGAATCATATGACAGGTTCAGATATCCACTGTATGACTAATGAGGATCTGACTAAACTGATAGTGGCAATTGTCACTGGTTAGTGATTCATTAACTTTATAGTTGAATGAGAAAAGTAAACTAACAAACACTGTTGTCTGTGATTCCGTGTCATAGCAAGCTATAATTCTTGTCTGCATTCGCTTTTAGGTGGTATAGTGCCCAAACTTTTAAACTGAGGCTGTTCCCAGAAATGCACAGCCCTGAGTCCTGCCCAGGGTGTTTGTTCCTGATGCTGGAAGTTCTGTTCGCTGGTCACTAAGGCCGAAATTTTCTCACCTGAGCAATCTCTGGGTCTATCATGTGCACAAGTCTTTATATTTTGGTTTTCTAATTTGATTCTCTTATTCTTTTGCTCAGACTACCAGGTCCCTTTACGATTTATTTTTCAGACCCTTTTGTGCTTTGATTTTTCTGATGCTCATTCGTGTATTTGCTTCCATGTCTACCTCTCTGAGTAGTTTTCGGCATCTACATAAACTCTACCCTATTCTCTTACTGTCTGGATTTTGGCATTTAGCATCAGCATATTTTTATGAACTTCATTTTCCTTCTGGAATGGTTTCTGGTACACAGTTTAAGCTGATTGGCTCCCATCTGGCTTGTCCGTGTTGTCTCCAAACAATTAGAGAAATCTGCTTTCTTTCTAGGCAATATTGCCTCTTGTTATACCGTTGGTAATTTTCTACGATTTCACTTTCTGCCTCATAAGGTTTGTCTTTCTCTATCTACTGTAACTTGAGTACTATGTGTCTCTATATTGGTATTACTATTTTATTTTATTGTGTTAATTTTAATTGGAGGCTAATCCTTTACAATATTTTATTTGTTTTGCCATACATTGACAGGAACCCACCATGAGTATACATGTGTTCCCCATCCTGAACACCCCTCTCACCTCCCTCCCCATCCCATTCCTGTGGGTCATCTCAGTGCACGAGCCCCAGGCATCCTGTGTCATGCATCAAACCTGGACTGGAGATTTGTTTCCCGTGTGATAATATACATGTTTCTATGCCATTCTCCTAAGTCATCCCACCCTCGCCCTCTCCCACTGAGTCCAAAAGACTGTTCTATGTATCTATCTGTGTCTCTTTTGCTGTCTCACATACAGGGTTATCATTACCATCTTTCCAAATTCCATATATATGCATTGTATGCTGTATTGGTATTTCTGGCTTACTTCACTCTGTATAATAGGCTCCAGTTTCATCCACCTCATTAGAACTGATTCAAATGTATTGTTTTTAATGGCTGAGTAATATTCCATTGTGTATATGTACCACAGTTTTCTTAACCATTCATCTGCTAATGGGCATCTAGGTTGTTTCCATGTCCTGGCTATTATAAACAGTGTTGCAGTGAACATTCGGGTACACATGTCTCTTTCAATTCTGGTTCACTCGATGTGTATGCCCAGCAGTGGGATTGCTGGGTCATATGGCAGTTCTATTTCCAGTTTTTAAGGAATCTCCACCATGTTCTCCTTAGTGGCTGTATTACTATTTTTTTTTTAATTTTTATTTTTTTATTTTTGTTTAATGCTTATTCCATTTCACAGTACTGTATTGGTTCTGCCATACACCGACATGAATCAGCCACAGGTGCAGACGATCTCCCCATGTTAAAGCCCCCTCCCACCTCCCTTCCCTGCCCATCCCCCCGGTTCATCCCATACACCGGCCCCAAGCATCCTGTATCCTGTATTGAACATAGACTGGTGCTTCATCTCCCATATGATTGTATACATGTTTCGTTGTCATTCTCCCAGATCTTCCCACCCTCTCCCTCTCCTTCTGAAGCCAAAAGTCCATTCTATACTTCTGTGTCTCTTATATTGTCTCACTTTCGGGGTCATCATTACTGTCTTCTATATTCCATATATATGTGTCAGTATACTGTATTGGTGTTTTTCTTTCTGGCTTACTTCACTCTGTATAATCGGCTCCAGTTTCATCCATCTCATTAGAACTGCGTCAAACTTATT
>SJYC01128503.1:0-21754 GCA_006408675.1 Madoqua kirkii | reverse complement strand
CTTTCAAAAGAATGGCACGGCTGGAGGCCATGATAAAAACTAATTAGAACCAACTAGATGCAAGATGGTGTAAGATTTGACTTCCACTAGATCTTGAGCTTTATCATATGCTCATTGTAATACATAGTTGTTGTTCAGTTGCTCAGTCGTGTCCAACTCTTTGTGCCACTAGGAACTACAGCACACCAAGCTTACCTGTCCTTCACTACTCCCTGAGTTTGCTCAAACTCACGTCCATCGAATCAATGATACCATTCAACCATCTCTTCCTCTGTCATCTCCTTCCCCTCTTGCCCTCAATCTTTCCCAGCATCAGGGTCTTTTCTGATGAGCTGACTCTTTCCATCAGGTGGAAAAGTATTGGAGCTTCAGCTTCAGCATTAGTCCTTCCAGTGAATACTCACAGTAGATTTTGTTTTGTGATGTTTGGTGTTGGCTGCAGATTCGTGATCTCCATGGGAAAGAATTCACTCTAGGACCAAAGGAATGTAATTGTTCAGGTATTTACAGCAGTGTAACTGCTTTATTCAGAGAAGGCAATGGCAACCCACTCCAAGTACTCTTGCCTGGAAAATCCCATGGATGGAGGATCCTGGTAGGCTGCAGTCCATGGGGTCGCGAAGAGGCTGACATGACTGAGTGACTTCACTTTCACTTTTCATTTTCATGCATTGGAGAAGGAAATGGCAACCCACTCCAGTGTTCTTGCCTGGAGAATCCCAGGGATCGGGGAGCCTGGTGGGCTGCCGTCTATGAGGTCACACAGAGTTGGACACGACTGAAGCGACTTAGCAGCAGCAGGCAACAGCTTTATTTAAAGTCAGAAAGTAACAGAGACAGCTTCTGGCACAGACGCCAAAAGAGGGTGGAGAGAGACTCGCCTGCCAGTATTCAAGACATCTTATAACTTTTGACCTGTTACTAAACATAGCTTTTGTATTGGACTGGACAGTTAACATTAGGTCAGTTTGTTTCCTTTAGATCTTATAATGAAAGTTGGTCTCCTGACATCAAGGAGCCTGTTCCTATGGCTCCTTTATTATAAACTAACCAGTTTCCCAGCTCTCACTTCTGTTGTGGGTAACGAGCCATAGATTCCAAATGGCCATAAATTCCAAGATGTACATGACTATGACTCGACGCAATGGATTCCCTATCAGTTTCCTTTAGGATTGACTGGTTTAATCTCCTTGCTGTTTAAGTGATTCTCAAGAGTCTTCCTCACTGCCACAATTGGAAAGCATCAGTTCTTTGATGTAATGCATTAGCATATGCTAAATGACACACTGACCAATGCCATGAGCGTTCTGAGACCAATCATAAATGCCAAAGAGTGGGTGGTGGCCTAATTTGTGGAAATCCCAGCTCCTTCCCCCAAATAACTGGATAACCCTCCCACTCGTTGTTGTGTGTTTAGTTGCTCAGCTGTCCAACTCTTTGCAACCTCATGAACTGTAACCCACTAGCCTACTCTGTTCATGTAATTCTCCAGGCAAGAATACTGGACTGGGTAGTCATTTTCTTCTCCAGGGGATCTTTCTGACACAGGTGTCAAACCTGGGTCTCCTGCATTGCAGGCAGATGCTTTACCACCTGAGCTACAAGGGAAGGCTATGAAACTACCCAACCCATAAAAACTACCCATGCCATATTTCAGGACTTTCTCTCTCACTTTCTGAGACGGTCCACACTCTTGTCTGTGAAGTGTGTTTCTCTATAAATGCATGCACTTCTTACCTATCATTTCAACTGATTTTGGGAGGCACAAAGAAAGAACCTTAAATGCACTTGCAACACTGAATTATCAAACGACAAGAAAGATGGAAAAAAGGCGTTGGGCGATGAAAGAATAGATATAGAGATTGCATACACTGAAGGCCAGTTTGGGATCAAAAGTCATAAATATGAGGAAAATAATATTATTTTATTTGTTAATGTTTAAATGTTATGTAAAAGATGAGTTTGAATTTCTTGAAGCCTAGGAATGAATAGGTGAGTGATTCACAAGAATTCTAGATGTGCAAAGCTTCTTTGAGGCAAAAGAAGACACCACTGTAGCTCAATACACTCTTCTACCTCTTTTTCTAGCATAAATGGCACTTTTGGATCATTTCAAATAATGGAACAAAGTACATTAGACATATTGCAGGCTGAACAGATGAACATAACTTTCTATTGCCCTAGTGTAACATTACCTCACTCTTTTGAACTAATGGCTGTATTATAAAAAACTTGCTTTGGAAAACATTGATTGTTGCTTTGTTAACAACAAATTTCATTTGGTTTCTGATACTTCTATACAGAAAATATAATTCACAAAAGCACTTATGACTTCTAATATAAATTTCACTGAAATGAGTATATAGATGGTGTGTAAAGCAATGCCTAGTCTAATTTTCATCCTATATCCTTCTTTTATTAATAATTACTAAAGATCCTCTATGTTTTAACATATATCTCCCTTATTCTCATTTTGGAATTATTTCCATAACATCAGCAATTTCAGAAGTTGCATATGGTCTTATGCAAAATCATTTAAAATATAGTGTTTCCTTATGGTCTCTCTTAACAAGGAACTTTTGCTACCCAATTGGAATATGCCTTCTGGAGATATATTCTGTTGTGAAATTATGAAAATAGAAAATTTTCAGTCATCAACTAAAATTCTTATACTTACACTCCAAATGTCCATATATTCTGAGAAAAAATTCACTAGATTTTCAATAGTACCCTGAAAACAAACTTTAATAATACTGTTTTATACTGGATCTTAAATACTGTCCTTTCAGACATCAAAACAGAGTGAAAATGCCATTGTAAAATGTGTCAGTTCAGTTCAGTTCAGTTGCTTAGTCGTGTGCGACTCTTCACAACCCCATGAACTGCAGCACGCCAGGCCTCCCTGTCCATCACTATCTCCCGGAGTTCACTCAGACTCACGTTCATCGAGTCAGTGATGCCATCCAGCCATCTCATCCCCTGTCGTCCCCTTTTCCTCCTGCCCCCAATCCCTCCCAGCATCAGAGTCTTTTCCAATGAGTCAACTGTTTGCATCAGGTGGCCAAAGTGCTGGAGTTTCAGCTTTAGCATCATTCCTTCCAAAGAAATCCCAGGGCTGATCTCTTTTAGAATGGACTGGTTGGATCTCCTTGCAGTCCAAGGGGCTCTCAAGAGTCTTCTCCAACACCACAATTCAAAAGCATCAATTCTTCGGCACTCAGCCTTCTTAGCATAATTATGATCAGATCTTCACGATCACAAATAAGAGTAAATACCTTTCAGAATTCTGAATATTTATTCTAATATTAGTACATTATGCAAAGATTTCTTTGGGAGTTTTTGGCTTAAAAAATGAAAAGATGACTATGTTGACTCTATAGCATGGGCCTATTAAAGAGTATATTAACATGCATATTAAGTATATGTACCTTTTCAGGTACCTAAAGGGTAATCTTAGAAATCCTACAAATCAATGAAAATACCAAAACCCATCATCATTTTAAACTATACAATGATGGCAATTTATCCTTTATCAGCTTGTTCTGTCTTAACATTTTCCATGATTCCATATGCCTTAAAAATTATCCATCTTCTCCACTTGTCATGGATGGAAGGGTTACTTCCCAGTCATTATTTCAGGAACTTTTGCACATTCCCAGAGTTCCCAGTTTAGTTTCTGGCTCTCAGGATCATTCAACATAATCAAAACATTTTTTTAGTAGGGAGAGAGGGAGAGATGCTAGAAAAACTTAAAATATTAGATGTCTGTGCCCCTTGGGAGACACAGCAGTACAGTTTTTTATATTAGACATTTTCCATGGGACAGGCACCCTGCTAAATCTGGACCTAGGCTTGATCAAAGAAGCCTCACCAAGCTTTGTGAGTTTTCTTCTGGTTCTATGTCTCTCTACATATGTCTCTGGAATTCTGCCTCACTGAAACTGAAGGGTCAGAAGAGATACTGTGCATTCTAGTAGCCTGTGTCTTCCTTTGATATTTACAAAGGTGGGCAAGTTTAACTTTATTAAGTGCAATAGTGAATTGCTTGAAGTGATGTGAGAGACAAGTCATCTTGTGGTTACAGAATGAGTGTTGCTGTCACACGGATGAGGTGTGAATTCTTATTCTTCTACATGGTAACTTTAAATTTGAAAATCACACAAATCAATGGCTCCCTCACCAGATATGCCAACCTACAGCAATCATTTCCTTTTGCAATTCCCCATATTACCAATAACCATATTACATAATCACATACAATCTGAAGAGTCAGTTGTTATAGACAATGGGAAGGAGACAAATTTTGATTGCTAGTTTTATGTGTCAGATAACTTGGACCCAGTGCTCAGATATGTGGTTAAATGTTCTGGATGTTTCAGTCTATTGCAGAAGTGTGAAATAAACCTGTGCTGAATTATATTAAGCACTACAGCAATAATTAAATTTTTAAAGTTCTATGAATTCAAGTGATTATGTTATAAGACAAAACATTGGTATCGCCCAATCTATTACAGTATGTTAATGTGCTTATCATTTTTAAATTACTTATACTTAAAATGATTAAGTGTTTGATACATAAAATTCTGTTTAAGTGAGAACAGCAACACAGTTCAGAAATAATAATGAGAGCAGTATTCAGTTCATTCGCTCAGACATGTCTGACTCTGCGACCCCATGAATCGCAGCACACCAGGCCTCCCTGTCCATTACCATCTCCCAGAGTTCACTCAGACTCACGTCCATCGAGTCCATGATGCCATCCAGCCATCTCATCCTCAGTCGCCCCCTTCTCCTCCTGCCCCCAATCCCTTCCAGCATCAAAGTTTTTTCCAATGAGTCAACTCTTCTCATGAGGTGGCCAAAGTATTGGACTTTCAGCTTTAACATCATTCTTTCCAAAGAAATCACAGGGCTGACCTCATTTAGAATGGACTGGTTGGATCTCCTTTCAGTCCAAGGGACTCTCAAGAGTCTTCTCCAACACCACATTTCAAAAGCATCAATTCTTCAGTACTCAGCTTTCTTCACAGTCCAACTCTCACATCCATACATGACTACTGGAAAAACTATAGCCTTGAGTAGATGGACCATAGTCGGCAAAGTAATGTCTCTGCTTTTGAATATGCTATCTAGGTTGGTCATAACTTTTCTTCCAAGGAGCGTCTTTTAATTTCATGGCTGCAGTCACCATCTGTAGTGATTCTGGAGCCCGAAAACATAAAGTCTGACACTGTTTCCACTGTTTCCCCATCTATTTCCCATATAGTGATGGGACCAGATGCCATGATCTTCATTTTCTGAATGTTGAGCTTTAAGCCAACTTTTTCACTCTCCTCTTTTATTTTCATCAAGAGGCTTTTTAGTCCCTCTTCACTTTCTGCCATAAGGGTAGTGTCATCTGCATATCTGAGGTTATTGATATTTCTCCCGGTAATCTTGATTCCAGCTTGTGTTTCTTACAGCCCAGCATTTCTCATGATCTACTCTGCATATAAATTAAATAAGCAGGGTGACAATATACAGCCTTGATGTACTCCTTTTCCTAGTGGGAAACAGTCTATTGTTCCATGTCCAGTTTTAACTGTTGCTTCCTAGCCTGCATACAGATTTCTCAAGAGGCAGGTCAGGTGGTCTGGTATGCCCATCTCTTTCAGAATTTTCCACAGTTTATTGTCATCCACACAGTCAAAGGCTTTGGCATAGTCAATAAAGCAGAAATAGATGTTTTTCCATGATCCAGCAGATGTTGGCAATTTGAACTCTGATTCCTCTGCCTTTTCTAAAATCAGCTTGAACATCTGGAGGTTCACGGTTCACATGTTGCTGAAGCCTGGCTTGGAGAATTTTGAGCATTACTTTACTAGCGTGTGAGATGAGTGCAATTGTGTGGTAGTTTGAGCATTCTTTGGCATTGCCTTTCTTTGGGATTGGAATGAAAACTGACCTTTTCCAGTCCTATGGCCACTGCTGAGTTTTCCAAATTTGCTGGCATATAGAGTACAGCACTTTTACAGCATCATCTTTCAGGATCTGAAATAGCTCTATTGGAATTCTATCTCCTCCAGTAGCTTTGTTCATAGTAATGCTTTCTAAGGCCCACTTGACTTCACATTCCAGGATGTCTGACTCCTGATGAGTGATCACACCATTGTGATCATCCAGGTTGTGAAGATCTTTTTTGTACAGTTCTTCCATGTATTCTTGCCACCTCTTCTTAATATCTTCTGCTTCTCTTAGGTCCATACCATTTCTGTCCTTTATCAAGCCCATCTTTTCATGAAATGTTCCCTTGGTATCTCTAATGTTCTTAAAGAGATCTCTAGTCTTTCCCATTCTGTTCTTTTCCTCTATTTCTTTGCATTGATCGCTGAAGAAGGCTTTCTTATTTCTCCTTGCTATTCTTTGGAACTCTGCATTCAGATGCTTATATCTTTCCTTTTCTCCTTGGCTTTTCGCTTCTCTTCTTTTCACAGCTATTTGTAAGGATTTCCCAGACAGCCATTTTGCTTTTTTGCATTTCTTTTCCATAGGGATGGTCTTGATCCCTGTCTCCTGTACAATGTCATGAACCTCATTCCATAGTTCATCAGGCACTCTATCTATCAGATCTAGGCCTTTAAATCTATTTCTCACTTCCACTGTATAATCATAAGGGATTTGATTTAGGTCATACCTGAATGGTCTACCGGTTTTCCCTGCTTTCTTCAATTTGAGTCTAAATTTGGTAATAAGGAGTTCATGATCTGAGCCACAGTCAGCTCCTGGTCTTGTTTTTGTTAAGATGCCACAGATTGAAAAATTTTAGATAAATGTTTCCTTCAAATTAAAATTTTCATTTGAGTGGGGGTATTAGCGAGTAGGTTAATTTCAGTTTCTAGCATAAAATAAATATTTTTCAGTTAGTGAGTAAACTTGAAAATGGTGTTTTCCAAGTGGAGCACTGGTAAGTAACCTGCTTGCCAATGCAGGAGACTCAAGAGATGAAGGTTCATCCTTTAGTCAGAAAGATCCCCTGAAAGGGGAAAGCCATTCCAGGATTCCTGCCTGGAAAATTTCATGGACAGAGGAGCCTGACCAGCAATAGTCCATGGGGTTGCAGAGTGGGACATAATTGAGCATGTATATCATACTTGGCACAATCAAAATATTTTTTGCAATGAGCATTTGTTTGATACTAAGATACGATTTAGAAGAAAAACTTTATCGACTTAAAAGATCATATGAAATGTGACTTGTGAGAAAGTGAATGCAAAACACATAAAACAATCAAAAGTTCCACTATCTTAGGTATGGACGTTTATGAGACCTGTGATGGCTCAGTGGTAAAGAACCTGCCTGTAATGCAGGAGATGCAGGGTATGTGAGTTTGACTCCTGGGTGGGGAAGATCTCCTGGAGAAGGAAATGACAGCTCATTCCAGTATCATTGCCTGGAAAATTGCATGGACAGAGGACCCTGGTAGGCTACAGTCCAAATGGTCACAAAGAGTTGGACATGACTAAGTACAAGTATGCATTTAATGGCAAAGTATATTTAATAAGGACATTAATATATCATATTTAAAATTTATTAAAGGTAAAATGTGTCAATGTATCTATGCATTTAAATGCTTTACTAAGAACTAGAATTTGAAAATATGTAAAACTACATAAAGGTATTGGGCACTGGAGTGTCTGTGTGCATTATGGCAATTACCATGGAATGGCTTAAGTAACAGAAACTTACTTTCTTACAGCTCTGAAGCTGAAGTCTGACTTCAGGGTGCCAGCATGGTCAGGTTCTAGTGAAGATCCACTTCCTGGCTTAAGACGCCTCTTTCTCACAGTGTTCACATAACCTTTCCACAATTCAGTCCACAGCATGTGTTTTCTCATAATAAAGTTCAGTTCAGTCACTCACTTCTGTCCAGCTCTTTGCAACTCCATGGACTGCATCATGCCAGGCTTCCCTGTCCATCACCAACTCCCAGCACTTGCTCAAACTCATGTCCGTCAAGTTGGTAATGCCATCCAACCATCTCATCCTCTGTCATTCCCTTCTCCTCCTGCCTTCAATCTTTCCCAGCATCAGGGCCTTTTCCAATGAGTCAGTTCTCACCAGATGGGCAAAGTATTGGAGTTTAAGCTTCAGCATCAATCCTTCCAATGAATATTCTGGACATATTTCCTTTAAGATTGACTGGTTGGATCTCCTTGCAGTCCAAGGGATTCTCAACAGTCTTCTCCAACACCACAGTTCAAAAGCATTAATTCCTTGGCAGTCAGATTTCTTTATAGTTCAACTCTCACATCCATACATGACTATTGGAAAAAAAACATAGACAAGGTAATGTCTTTGCTTTTTATTATGTTGCCTAAGTTAGCCATAGATTTTCTTCAAAGGAGCAAACATCTTTTAATTTCATGATGCAGTGATTTGGGGGTCTAAAAAAAGAAACTCTCACTGCTTCCATTGTTTCCCCATCTATTTGCCATGAAGTGATGGGACCAGATGCCATAATCTTGGTTTTTTGAATGTTGAGTTTTAAACCAGCTTTTTCATTCTCCTCTTTCATTTTCATTGAGAGGCTCTTTGGTTCTTCTTTGCTTTCTGCCATAAGGGTAATATAACCCATGTATCTGAGGTTATTGATATTTCTCCTAGCAATCTTGATTCCAGCTTGCATTTCATCCAGCCCGGCATTTTACATAATGTACTCTGCCTATAAGTTAAATAAGCAGGCTGACAATATAACAGCCTTGATGTACTCCTATCCCAATTTGGTACCAGTCTCTTGTTCCATGTCTGGTTCTAACTGTTGCTTTTGACCTGCATACAGATTTCTTAGGAGGTAGGTAAGGTGGTCTGGTATTCCCATCTCTTAAAGAATTTTCCACATTTTGTTGTGATTCACACACTCAAAGGCTTTGTCATAGTCAATAAAGCAGAAGTAGGTGTTATGGAACTCTCTTTCTTTTTTAATGATCCAGTGGATGTTGGCAATTTGATCTCTGGTTCCTCTGCTTTTTCTAAATCCAGCTTGAATATCTGGAAGTTCACAGTTCATGTACTGTTGAAGCCTGGCTTGGAGAATTTTGAGCATTACTCTGCTAGCTTGTGAGATGAGTGAAATTGTGTAGTAGTTTGAACATTTTTTTGACAGTTTGAACATTTGGTAGTTTGAACATTCTCATAATTAAGGTCAGGGTAAAAAGACACAGGGTTGGAGTTGGAGAATTTTGAGCATTACTCTGCTAGCTTGTGAGATGAGTGAAACTGTAGAGTAGTTTGAACAATCTTTGGCAATTTGAACATTCTCATAATTAAGGTCAAGGTAAAAAGACACAGAGTCAAGAGTTGGACTGTGAAGAAGGCTGAGCGCCGAAGAATTGATGCCTTTGAACTGTGGTGTTGAAGACTCTTGAGTCCCTTGGACTGCAAGGAGATCCAACCAGCCCATTCTGAAGGAGATCAGCCCTGGGATTTCTTTGGAAGGAATGATGCTGAAGCTGAAACTCCAGTACTTTGACCACCTCATGGGAAGAGCTGACTTATTGGAAAAGACTTTGATGCTGGGAGGGATTGGGGGCAGGAGGAGAAGGGGACAACCTAGGATGAGATGTCTGGATGGCATCATGGACTCGATGGATGCGAGTCTGAGTGAACCCCGGATTTGGTGATGGATAGGGAGGCCTGGCATGCTGCGATTCATGGGGTCACAAAGAGTCGGACATGACTGAGCAACTGAACTGAAAAAGACACAGGAATGGGCATCATGAATAGAGGGAATATTGGACTATGCCTTTTGCAATGACTCCAATAGGATATATTGTTTTCCTAAATGTAATGGAATTCCAGACTGGTAAGGAATATGTAGTTTCTCTCCATATCAAGGAGGATGTAGAAAAGAATGAGAGGATTAACTGAAGGGGAAAAGCTAGCAGACAAATTCTAAAACTAAGAAGGTTAAATTGTTGAGGGACTAAAGAGATAGAACTAAAGAGGCTCTTGATAAAAGTGAAAGAGGAAAGTGTAAAAGCTCGCTTAAAACTCAGCATTCCAAAAACCAAGATCAGGGCATTTAGATGGCCATTCCTTCATGGAAAATAGATGGAGAAACAATGGAAACAGTGGGAGACTATTTTGAAGGGCTCCAAAATCACTGAAGATGATGACTGCAGCCATGAAATTAAAAGATGCTTGCTCTTTCAAAGAAAATCTCTGACCAACCTAGACAGCATAATAAAAAGCAGATACATTTTTTGCAGACAAAGGTCCATCTAGTCAAAGCTACGGTTTTTCCAGTAGTCATGTATGGATATGAAAGTTGGAGTATAAAGAAAGCAGACTGTTAGACTGCAAGGTGATCAAATGAGTTAATCCTAAAGGAAATCAGTCCTGAATATTCATTGGAAGGATTGATAATGAAGCTGAAGCTCTAATACTTTCACCACCTGATGAGAAGAACTGACTCATTGGAAAAGACCCTGATACTGGGAAAGACTGAAGGCGGGAGGAGAAGGGGGTGACAGAGGATAAGATGGTTGGATGGCATCACTGACTGATGGACATGAGTTTGAGCAAGTGCCAGGAGTTGGTGATGGACAGGGAAGCCTGGTGTGCTGCAGTCCATAGGACTGCAAAGAGTTGGACACGACTCAGTGACTGAACTGAACTGAAAAAGGTAAGTCACCAATTCATTTTTTTTTTCAAAATAGAAAAGATAGAAGAGAATATTCTTGTGAGAAACATAAACAAGGCATTATTTCTGACAGCAGTGCACCATGCTCATTTATCAATCTCTTCACTGCACCATTTAGAGAGGGAAAGTGTGGCAACACATGGATAAGATTTTCTCCTTTTCCTTTATACATATTTCCAAGTAGTAAACAGATTTGCTTGAGTGTGATGTTGTGATGTTTTGGACTGGAAAAAGGATGGTAGGTACAGGATTATCACAGAATGAATGCAAAAGGAAAAGAAATTAACATGAAACTTCAAAACTTCATGACTTATTTATATTTTTTGACCACTTCATGTGGCATGCAGGATCTTAGTTCCCTGACCAGGGGTGGAAATCATGCTCCCTTCAGTAGAGGCACATAGTCTTAATCATTGCACCACCAGGGAAGTCCCTAACATTTGTGATTTAGCAAAAAAGCCTGGGGGGCTCCTGGACCTAGAAGCCTGTCTGCTCCCATTTCTTCTTTGTTGGAAACAGACTCCAGCCTCACTCTAGTATTCTTGTTTGGAGAATTCCATGGGTGAAGGAGCCTGGTTGGCTATAGTCTTGTGTGGTAGCAAATTAAACAACAATGGACAAAACATGCAAATATATCTAATAGTGAATTTGTAGGTGTGCCTATGGGTTTAAATTTAGTTGTGTAGTAACAGTATTTATGTTGGCTTATTGTCAAAGGTCCTTCTAATCAAAGCTATGGTTTTTCCAGTAGTCATGTATGGATGTGAGAGTTGGAGTATAAGGAAGGCTGAGAACCAAAGAATTGATGCTTTTGAACTGTGGTGTTGAAGAAGACTCTTGAGAGTCCCTTGGACTGCAAGGAGACCCAAACAGTCCACTCTAAAAGGAGATCAGCCCTGGGCGTTCTTTGGAAGAAATGATGCTAAAGCTGAAACTCCAGCACTTTGGCCACCTCATGCGAAGAGTTGACTCATTGGAAAGACTCTGATGCTGGGAGGGATTGGGGGCAGGAGGAGAAGGGGACGACAGAGGATGAGATGGCTGGATGGCATCACCAATGTGATGGACGTGAATTTGAGTGAACTCTGGGAGTTGGTGATGGACAGGGAGGCCTGACGTGCTGTAATTCATGGGATCACAAAGAGTCGGACACGACTGAGTGACTGAACTGAACTGAACTGAACATTGTCTTCTTATTGGGCTTGTCTTGTGAAGATTTGCAGATTATCTATAGGTGCTACTGCTGCTGCTAAGTCACTTCAGTCATGTCCGACTCTGTGTGACCCCATAGAAGGCAGCCCTGCATGCTCCCCCATCCCTGGGATTCTCCAGGCAAGAACACTAGAGTGGGTTGCCATTTCCTTCTCCAATGTATGAAAGTGAAAAGTAAAAGTGAAATTGGTCAGTTGTGTCCGATTCTTCACGACCCCATGGACTGCAGCCTACCAGGCTCCTCTGTCCATAGGATTTGCCAGGCAAGAATACTGGAGTGAGGTGTCATTGCCTTCTCCAATCTATAGGTGATTCACCTCCAAATACTTTTATATTGAAGGAAATTAATAACCTAAAATGAATGAACAATTCTCTCTGCATTTAAAAGAGTATCTGCTTCCTCAGATACTCAATACTGATAAGAACTGTATAGGCAACACTGTTTTTTAAAAAGCAGATTCACATATAATGTCATGAAGAATAAATCATGACATCCCCTGTCTCTCTTTTCCATCCCACTCACAATATTACATATATACAAACAGAAGCACATATTACAGTTGATCCCCATACATACAAATATGAGAAATTATAGTGATGACTGCAGCCATGAAATTAAAAGATGCTTGCTCTTTCAAAGAAAATCTCTGACCAACCTAGACAGCATAATAAAAAGCAGATACATTTTTTGCAGACAAAGGTCCATCTAGTCAAAGCTACGGTTTTTCCAGTAGTCATGTATGGATATGAAAGTTGGAGTATAAAGAAAGCAGACTGTTAGACTGCAAGGTGATCAAATGAGTTAATCCTAAAGGAAATCAGTCCTGAATATTCATTGGAAGGATTGATAATGAAGCTGAAGCTCTAATACTTTCACCACCTGATGAGAAGAACTGACTCATTGGAAAAGACCCTGATACTGGGAAAGACTGAAGGCGGGAGGAGAAGGGGGTGACAGAGGATAAGATGGTTGGATGGCATCACTGACTGATGGACATGAGTTTGAGCAAGTGCCAGGAGTTGGTGATGGACAGGGAAGCCTGGTGTGCTGCAGTCCATAGGACTGCAAAGAGTTGGACACGACTCAGTGACTGAACTGAACTGAAAAAGGTAAGTCACCAATTCATTTTTTTTTTCAAAATAGAAAAGATAGAAGAGAATATTCTTGTGAGAAACATAAACAAGGCATTATTTCTGACAGCAGTGCACCATGCTCATTTATCAATCTCTTCACTGCACCATTTAGAGAGGGAAAGTGTGGCAACACATGGATAAGATTTTCTCCTTTTCCTTTATACATATTTCCAAGTAGTAAACAGATTTGCTTGAGTGTGATGTTGTGATGTTTTGGACTGGAAAAAGGATGGTAGGTACAGGATTATCACAGAATGAATGCAAAAGGAAAAGAAATTAACATGAAACTTCAAAACTTCATGACTTATTTATATTTTTTGACCACTTCATGTGGCATGCAGGATCTTAGTTCCCTGACCAGGGGTGGAAATCATGCTCCCTTCAGTAGAGGCACATAGTCTTAATCATTGCACCACCAGGGAAGTCCCTAACATTTGTGATTTAGCAAAAAAGCCTGGGGGGCTCCTGGACCTAGAAGCCTGTCTGCTCCCATTTCTTCTTTGTTGGAAACAGACTCCAGCCTCACTCTAGTATTCTTGTTTGGAGAATTCCATGGGTGAAGGAGCCTGGTTGGCTATAGTCTTGTGTGGTAGCAAATTAAACAACAATGGACAAAACATGCAAATATATCTAATAGTGAATTTGTAGGTGTGCCTATGGGTTTAAATTTAGTTGTGTAGTAACAGTATTTATGTTGGCTTATTGTCAAAGGTCCTTCTAATCAAAGCTATGGTTTTTCCAGTAGTCATGTATGGATGTGAGAGTTGGAGTATAAGGAAGGCTGAGAACCAAAGAATTGATGCTTTTGAACTGTGGTGTTGAAGAAGACTCTTGAGAGTCCCTTGTTCTGCAAGGAGACCCAAACAGTCCACTCTAAAAGGAGATCAGCCCTGGGCGTTCTTTGGAAGAAATGATGCTAAAGCTGAAACTCCAGCACTTTGGCCACCTCATGCGAAGAGTTGACTCATTGGAAAGACTCTGATGCTGGGAGGGATTGGGGGCAGGAGGAGAAGGGGACGACAGAGGATGAGATGGCTGGATGGCATCACCAATGTGATGGACGTGAGTTTGAGTGAACTCTGGGAGTTGGTGATGGACAGGGAGGCCTGACGTGCTGTAATTCATGGGATCACAAAGAGTTGGACACGACTGAGTGACTGAACTGAACTGAACTGAACATTGTCTTCTTATTGGGCTTGTCTTGTGAAGATTTGCAGATTATCTATAGGTGCTACTGCTGCTGCTAAGTCACTTCAGTCATGTCCGACTCTGTGTGACCCCATAGAAGGCAGCCCTGCATGCTCCCCCATCCCTGGGATTCTCCAGGCAAGAACACTAGAGTGGGTTGCCATTTCCTTCTCCAATGTATGAAAGTGAAAAGTAAAAGTGAAATTGGTCAGTTGTGTCCGATTCTTCACGACCCCATGGACTGCAGCCTACCAGGCTCCTCTGTCCATAGGATTTGCCAGGCAAGAATACTGGAGTGAGGTGTCATTGCCTTCTCCAATCTATAGGTGATTCACCTCCAAATACTTTTATATTGAAGGAAATTAATAACCTAAAATGAATGAACAATTCTCTCTGCATTTAAAAGAGTATCTGCTTCCTCAGATACTCAATACTGATAAGAACTGTATAGGCAACACTGTTTTTTAAAAAGCAGATTCACATATAATGTCATGAAGAATAAATCATGACATCCCCTGTCTCTCTTTTCCATCCCACTCACAATATTACATATATACAAACAGAAGCACATATTACAGTTGATCCCCATACATATAAATATGAGAAATTATAGCTAAATATGTATGTATCTACTAATATATTTGCCTCCAAAATCGATTTATAAACAGAACACAAAAAAAGACACTGCATAGTCCTATGAATAATGATGATGTACAATGGTTGTTTGGCTCCTCTGAGACAGAGAAAACTTCCAAGTCAACAAGTGTTTGCTTAGTTCCCAGAGTTCTCTGACAAATGTGAGAAACAGACATGATCAATAATGCCATTTACCCAATCCTATTACAGTAGCAAACAAAACAAAACAAAACAAAACAAAAAAACTTAAAAATGCATACTTCTTCTACATGGATATTTTTCCTAGTAAGTCATTCCTGTTTTCCCCCAAAGATCAGTTTCATCTGAACACTCTCCAAATTGAGCTCATGTTTATTCATAGCAAAAGTGAAATCTGTTAAATAATCCCAAGTGCATGAATATTTTGTTTCAAGTAAAATGAGAAAAGGTAGAATTAAACACAATTATTAGAAAAGATTCTGGAAAACATGAATGAACTCTCTGTTAGTAGAAGTGGAAATGAAGGTGAGGCAGAGAGATGACTGCCTGCCAGAGTATTAAAGGTTTTTTCCAAGATACACACATAGACCCTTAGCAAGGGTGAGTGGCCAACAGAAATAAGGCATTTAATGAAATCTCTGTCCTGTCATTAGTTGATTACTAACCCAACCAAGCGGGGATTTCATTGGCCACACATACCAAGAATAGAGACTTAATGGAATTGGTTCAGGAAAGTCAATAAACAAACAGCATTATTAAACAAATGTCAGCTACACAAACACCTGAGGCTTGGAGAGTCTGATTTACAGGGTAGCCACATTATATATGCATCCAACAACAACAACAAAATCATGAGAAACTTAAAAATCCCAGGCAAGTGCATGAATGATTCTTTCAAGAAAAACTAGGCTATCTGCCAATGGAAAGGTGAATGAAGAAACTTTAAGCAGAATGGAGAGACTCCTTTTATGTTAGACACGATTTGAACATGCTTTAGATTCTTCATTTTTATAGAAAACTGATGCAGGGCCTGTTGAGGCATGGACAAAATGAAAGCCCTCAGCAATTGTTGACTTTAAATTATCATGCTATTTATTAGTCTGGAAATATTCATTAAGAAGGGACACCTTGGAAATACAGATCATGGAAAGAGAAAAATTAATCTGCTGTCAGAATGCAGTGTACAACATTGTATATAACTTATTGTTAAAGGTTATTTTGGTACTTCTCTATATTTACTTTACCTGCTGATACCTCTTATGAAAGACAAGTTGTATATAAAATTAGCCTGAACCATCACTTACAGAATACAGTAATTGAGCAAGACAATTCACCAAAAACACACTGTAACATATAAAAACATAAATTCCTAAACAGATTAAATAAATATGGGAAGCAACGTCCTTTATCTTAATTTTAATATATTTTAAGGAAAATATATGAGAAAGTCTTTTATGCTGATAAGTCCATTCAGTCGTGTCCGATTCTGTGTGACCCCATAGACGGCAGCCCACCAGGCTCTCCCATCCTTGGAATTCTCCAGGCAAGAACACTGGAGTGGGTTGCCACTTCCTTCTCAAATGTATGAAAGTGAAAAGTGAAAGGGAAGTCGCTCAGTCATGTCCAACTCATAGCGACCCCATGGACTGTAGCCTACCAGGCTCCTCTGTCCATGGCATTTTCCAGAGTGGGGTGCCATTTTCTGGAGTGGGGTGCCATCGCCTTCTCCAAAAGTCTTTTATAAGTGAATATTCAAAAAAACAAAGATTTCATTATAACTGCATCACATATGTGTGAAGTATGTATGATGTACTTTCTTTTTTCACTTGGAACTCCAGTTGGGAAGAGAAAAGAGCTTCATATAAATTGTCTTATGATGAGTGAAGAATATGGTTAACTCTAATTGTTCCAGATCTATTAACTCCTGAGTGCTTTTCAGTCTCATAAAGTCTGAGTCTGTGTGTGTACGTGTGTGTGTGTGTGTGTGTGTGTGTGTGTGTGTGAGTGTGTGTCCTAGATTCAATGTTGCTGCTCCTCAAGTTAAATCTCTTTTGATTAGAAATGTTTTCACATGTGACTATATTTTAGCATAGCCTTAAATTTTTTTCAATAAGTGTAATGGAATTTTGGAGCTAAATATGAATAAATCTTCTTGTCCAAATATTTCACATCAAATAAAGGAGTCTTAAATTATTTAAGCCATTTGATCTTAGTCATCATCATATACTGGGTTACTTAACACTAAAATCCATATGTTTCTAGGCTCAGGGTTAAGAAAGAAAATCTTGATTCTATTATGGATCTGTCTTGGTTACAAGTCTTGAATCTTCATCTTGCTGACTTTGAAGTTCACATTATTCCTCTAGGTGGTCCCTCTTATTTTTAACTCTCTATGGGTCATTGTTACAGCAGAAAAGTGAAACTATACCAGTTATTTTACAGAAAAAAAAGGTTAATATAGGAAGCTGCTTAAACATATACTGGATATTCAACTAGGAAAAATGGGTTACAGAGGTAATAGCAAGAAAAATTAACCATCCTTTAGGCTGAAAGAACAAAACTAGGGTCCAGACCCTAGAAAGGAGCCTGAATCTTGCCTCAGAAGATCAGAACCTGGCTCTCAGACCTGCAAGGCTGGATGCTATCTGGCTAGTAATCATATATTTGAAAGGGTATCATGAGGTTCTCTGGGGGAGTCTAAAAGAATACTAGAAATTGGAGCCATCTGCTGCTATAGGAGCTGACTGTAGCTTTTGGAATAAAGGAATACTGCTGGGGTGGTGCTGACAGTAACAACAGGCAAGCGGGTGCAAGTCCATTCTTCCCCCTGCAGTCTTTTGGTCTCTTCTAGTGTCCTCTGTGGGAAGAACCCAAGAGGAGACTAGCCAGCAAAGGAGAAATGTGATCTGCAGAGTACCTAAAGCACAAGGTAGAACATTCAATGATGGGTTTGGAAGACGACTGTTTTTATGATACCAATTATTTTTCTTTAATATTGATGTTAGCAACAGTCAATAAAACTACTAAAATTATATATTTCTTTTATCCTTTGGAATTTTTGTAGGGTTTATTTGTATAGTTAATAATCCAGTATTGTCCTTTAAGGTTTAAAACTTTACTCTGATGAATCTGTTTTATGTAGATAAAATCTTTCATTTGATAAGCTCTCATATTGTGCTAATTATAAAATTATACATGAACAAGCATATTTATATGTATTAATTCTCTTAAAGAAAAAATCCTTTGTTTAATTGTGTGAGAAGAAATGAAACATCCTGGGATTTCTCAGTGGTCATGGTAGACCGTAGCCTCAAGAGACTCTTCATGAGAATCAGATCTGGTGCATTGGTCAATTTTTCTGATCTGAAAGTATGAGGCAACCTCTCTTATTTATCTACTAGAACAGGCCAAATGGTTACAGAGCAGGCAAGGTCCCTAGATGAAACCACAAGAAAGGCTTTTGTCCCCAGTTCCAGTGTGTGTGTAAGAGGAGGGTTCCTCACTTTACAAGCCTTTCTCTGGTATTAGCTGACTGTCCTACAATTTAAATCAATTGTGACAGTATTTATTCAGGTGGTTCAGATTCTAAAGAATCTGCCTGCAATGTGGGAGACCCAGATTCAGTTCCTGTGTTGGGGCGATTCCCTGGAGTAGGAAATGGCAAACCAGTCCCATGTTCTTGCCTGGGAAATCACATGGACAGAGGACACTTGCAGGCTACAGCCCATGCCATTACAGAGAGTCAGACACAACTTAGTGATGAAATAACAAAAATAATTTATTATTTTAGGAAAATAGACACTATGCTTCAGTTGATAGTTTGACATAAGATCACCATTAAACTCTCCTTGATACAGCAAAACAATACATCTCTGGCTTCATCAATAGGTTATTTTTCCCCTTTCTATTACCAAGGTGGTTTAGTAATTTAATTAGAAGCTGACTTTGAGTAATCCTGTGAACCACAACTTGTTTGCTGTGGAAAAACATAAACAACAACAAATACTGTTATCTATATTTTCCAGATGAAACATTGTAGCTAAAACATTCTGACTTTCTCTGTGAAGTAAAACTCAAAACAATTTCAAACAGCTGAGCTCTAAGACACCTTTTTCCAAAAAGTGACTCATTCTCTAAAGATGGAATCCATCACCCTGTGATGTTTTTTCTAGAACCTCTGCTTATTCATGGCAAAATTAAAGGTATTCTGTCCTACATTATTAAATGCATGCACATCTATCTTGCTCCACTAGATTATAAGTTTAATGAAGACAGAACTCATATCTGTTTTCACTTTGATATCTCTCAAACAGCTATTGATGCTAAAAACTTGGCCTCTGTACACTAGTGCCAAATTGAATCTTGGAGACAGAGTTTTAGATGAAGTAGAAAAGAACGGCTTTATTGCTTTGCCAGGCAAAGGATGACACAGTGGGCTCCTGCCCTCAAAAGCTGTATGTTCCAATCCAGGAGGATTTTGTGAGGGGTTTTATAGCAGTAATCCATGGTTGGCTCTCCTTGCAGTCCAAGGGACTCTCAAGAGTCTTCTCCAATACCACAGTTCAAAAGCATCAATTCTTCAATGCTCAGCTTTCTTTATAGTCCAACTCTCACATCCATACATGACCACTGGAAAACCATAGCCTTGACTAGATGGACCTTAGTCGGCAAAGTAATGTCTCTGCTTTTAAATATACTATCTAGGTTGGTCATAACTTTCCTTCCAAGGAGTAAGCATTTTTTTTTTAATTTCATGGCTGCAATCACCATCTGCAATGATTTTGGAGCCCAGAAAAATAAAGTCAGCCACTGTTTCCACTGATTTCCCATCTATTTCCCATGAAGTGATGGAATAAGATGCCATGATCTTAGCTTTCTGAATGTTGAGTTTTAAGCCAACGTTTTCACTCTTCTCTTTCACTTTCATCAAGCTCTTTAGTTCTTCTTCACTTTGTGCCATAAGGGTGGTGTCATCTGCATATCTGAGGTTATTGATATTTCTGGCAGTCTTGATTCCAGCTTATGCTTCCTCCAGCCCAATGTTTCTCATGATGTACTCTGCATATAAGTTAAATAAGCAGAGTGACAATATGCAGCCTTGACGTACTCCTTTTCCTATTTAGAACCAGTCTCTTGAGAGTCCCTTGGACTGCAAGGAGATCCAACCAGTCCATCCTAAAGGATATCAGTCCTGGGTGTTTACTGGAAGGACTGATGTTGAAGCTGAAACACCAATACTTTGGCCACCTGATGCAAAGAGCTGAGTCATTTGAAAATGCCCTGATGCTGGGGAAAGATTGAGGGCAGGAGGAGAAGGGGATGACAGAGGATGAGATGGTTGGATGGCATCACTGACTCGGTGAACATGGTTTGGGTGGACTCTGGGAGTTGGTGACGGACAGGGAGGCCTAGTGTGTTGCAGTTCATGGGGTCGCAAAGAGTCAGACATGACTGAGTGACTGAACTGAACTGAAGAATGGGGTTGCTGATGAGATTAGAGTGAGTGCAGATTCTGGCTTCACATGGTCTCCTAATCTTGATGGCTGTCTCTCATTCCTAGAAACTGGCCTCAGGTGGTTTTTTGACTGCTTCTTCCTTGTCTTTGCAACCCCTCACTCTTCTGATTAGCAATTATTCATATCTGTGTTTTGAAACTCAAGAATTGATGCTTTTGAACTGTGGTGTTGGATAAGATTCTTGACAGTCCCTTGGACTGCAAGGTGATCCAGCCAGTCCATCTTAAAGGAGATCAGTCCTGAATATTCATTGGAAGGACTGATGCTGAAGCTGAAACTCTAATATTTTGGCCACCTGATGAGAACTGACTCATTGGAAAAGGCCATGATGCTGGGAAAGATTAAAGACAGGAGGAGAAGGGGACAACAGAGGATGAGATGGTTGGAAGGCATCACCAACTTGGTGGACATGAGTTTGAGCAAGTTCCAGGAGTTGGTGATGGACAGGGAAGCCTGGTGTGCTGCAGTCCATGGGGTCTCAAAGAGTCAGATATGACTGAGAGACTGAACTGACTGACTGACGATTTGACCACCAGAACTTATTTACCTTTTAACTGAAATTTTGTATCCTTTGACCAACATCACCTCATTTCTCTCATACCAGCCCTTGGCAACCAAAGGGATTTTGTTGAGAGGAATCTCTATAGACCAACTTCATTTTAAAATTAACAATTTTTTTTTATTTGCAAACTGAAACATTTATGTTTTACTTTTAATTGGAGGATAGTTGTTTTACAGTGTTGCATTGCTTTCTGCCATACAACAACACAAATCAGTCACAATTATATGTAGGATATAGGTATATTCCACCATATACATATGTTACAGCTTCTTTAGCCATTCATCTACTGATATGCATCTAAGTTGCTTCCATATCTTGGCTATTGTAAATAGTGCTATAGTGAACATTGGGGTAAATGTAATGTGTCTTTTTGATTATGGTTTTCTCAGGGCATATGCCAATTAGGGGGATTGCTATGTCATATGATAGTTTTTTCCCTAATATTTTAGGGAATCTCCATACTGTTCTCCATAGTGGCTATATCAATTTATATGCATACCAACAGTGCAAGAAAGTACCGTTTTCTCTAAATCCTCTCCAGTATTTATTGTGTGTAGATATTTTGATGATGGCCATTCTGGCTGGTGTGAATTAATACCTCATTGTAGTTTTGATTTGAATTTCTCTAATTATGAGTTATGTTGATGATCTTTTCACATATTTATTGGCTATCTGTATGTCTTTTTTCAAAAACTTTCTAAACTTCATTTTTCTTAAGACTTCAATCTACAAATCTTGTCTACTTTGAAAATTCAGCAATTTCTGTACAGAAAGAGCATTTAGTTTATTCTTTAAACAATGTTAATCATCTCAAAGTTACAAAGACCAAATTTCCTTAAATGTTTA
>SJYC01128501.1:0-18607 GCA_006408675.1 Madoqua kirkii | reverse complement strand
GGGGTGGAGTGGGGGTGGCGGGTGCAGGGCCGCTTGGAAGAGGGGGAGGTGGACGGGGCTGCGGGTGCCCTGGGAGAGACTGGACCCAGGGCAGAGGTCAGGGTGGGGATCGGACGTTAGGGAGGCAGCGCTGTTGAGGGGTGGGGTTGCCGGCGTGGATGAGTCAGGCCGCCTGCGGAGAGGAGCAAGGCTGAGTCGGTCAGCTGCTGCTGTGCAACAGCCACACCCGCACGTTTCTCCTTATCCTTACCAGGCTGCTCCTCAACTTGCAGGATCTTAGTTCCCTGACCAGGGACTGGACCCAAGGCCAGGGCAGGAAGGCCCCGAGTCCCACCCGCCGGGCCGCTAGGGAACGCCCCCCACAAGTGTGTTTAGCGACCGCGCCTAGGGCTCAGCTCGAGACAGGGGCACAGGCGGGGCCGAGCGGTGGGACTCGGCTGGGTGTGCTCTGCCGGCTCCGGGGGTGGGAGACGGCTGATTTGGGCTGGCTCAGCCCCGGGGGCTCGGGGGCCCTCACCCTCCAGCCGCTGGGCTAACCACAGGGTGCTGCCACGAGGGTACACGGGGGGCACACGGGGTGGGCAGCGAACAGGGGTCCTCTGAAGGCGCGGGCCCGCCCGGAGTTGCTCGCCTCTGTCCTCTGAGTCGCCGCCCGGCCCCACTCTCCACCGCAGCAGCTCCTGTGGGGGCTTCTCTCCACCTGCCTCTCCGCTCCGGGGCTCCCGTTGCACCCGTGTGGCTTGAGCCCTGCAGGCCTCCTCTGCTCCACGCACCTCCTGGCCCAGCACTCGGCCTCCCTGGCGGACAGAGAGGTGGGGGCCGCCTGGGTGCGTCCGTCCTGGAAGGAGGAAGGGTGGCCCCTCTGGGGGTGGGGGTCCCGGGAGTGTTGGTTCTGAGGCTCCACGCCTTGTCCTCGAAGATGCTTCTTTTTCACGTGCTCGGCCACCTCTGAAAGAGGCGTGGGGACACGCGCCAGGTGGGCACAGCCCTCAGCCCACCTCCAGCCTGGAGGGTCGGCCCAAGGCCGCCCCGCACCAGGCTCAGCTGCGAGGCGCTTGGGAGGCTTGCAGGGTTTTCCATGCCTTTGCCTCCAGCGTACCCCAGGCGCCCAGGGCCACACCCATGGTTTCTCAGGAAACCTGTCTTTCTCTAGGTTTGATGGTTAGAATTTGGGAGTGCTCAGTCAGCAATGGCACCCCACTCCAGTACTCTTGCCTGGAAAATCCCATGGACGGAGGAGCCTGGTGGGCTGCAGTCCATGGGTTCCCTAAGAGTCAGACATAACTAAGCGACTTCACTTTCATTCTTCACTTTCACGCAGTGGAGAAGGAAATGGCACCCCACTCCAGTGTTCTTGCCTGGAGACTCCCAGGGACGGGGGAGCCTGGTGGGCTGCCGTCTGTGGGGTCACACAGAGTCGGACACGACTGAAGCGACTTAGCAGCGGTCTCAAGTATCTGAGGGGCCCTTATGTGAACCTCAAAGCCCTCCCGCAGCCTTGGTACTTCCCGCGGACCAGCAAGAGCATTGCAGGATCTTGCTCTGCTCTGCGCCTGAGGCTGGGTCTCACCGTGGCGCCGAGATTGGGTTCTGCTCCCTGCATTTTAACAGCCTCCTCCTAGATTTGATCCCCAGCCGGCCTCACTCCTCCCCAGGGGGTTCCTCTGGGTTGAGAGCTCCTCAGGTCCTGGAAGACCCCTGCCCACCAGGGGGCCGATTCCTCTGGGCGTCCCCACGAGGGCGCAGGTGCGTGCAGGCACACACACACACTTCCACCCACTGACTGTCCTGCTGGGGGCCAGAGGGGTGTGCACACGGGGGAAGGGGACAGGGCTGAGAAGGAGGAGGTTGGGGACAGAGATAATGACCCCCAGCAACAAGCCGGCCCATAGCAAGGGAAGGGGGTTGCCAGGGTGCCCCCAGGGCCATCCCTAGAGAGGCCTGGGGAAGACAGGGTCTAGCGCCCTGTGTCCACCACTCTAGGCACCGGGAACTGGGATGAGGCCCCTCCCCAGCGTGGAGGGGCTACAGGAGAGGAGGCCTCAGCTTGCTTGGACCGGGCGGTGCCTAGACGGGGCGGTGCCTAGACGGGGCGGTGCCTAGACGGGGCGGTGCCTAGACGGGGCGGTGCCTAGACGGGGCGGTGCCTAGACGGGGCGGTGCCTAGACGGGGCGGTGCCTAGACGGGGCGGTGCCTAGACGGGGCGGTGCCTAGACGGGGCGGTGCCTAGACGGGGCGGTGCCTAGACGGGGCGGTGCCTAGACGGGGCGGTGCCTAGACGGGGCGGTGCCTAGACGGGGCGGTGCCTAGACGGGGCGGTGCCTAGACGGGGCGGTGCCTAGACGGGGCGGTGCCTAGACGGGGCGGTGCCTAGACGGGGCGGTGCCTAGACGGGGCGGTGCCTAGACGGGGCGGTGCCTAGACGGGGCGGTGCCTAGACGGGGCGGTGCCTAGACGGGGCGGTGCCTAGACGGGGCGGTGCCTAGACGGGGCGGTGCCTAGACGGGGCGGTGCCTAGACGGGGCGGTGCCTAGACGGGGCGGTGCCTAGACGGGGCGGTGCCTAGACGGGGCGGTGCCTAGACGGGGCGGTGCCTAGACGGGGCGGTGCCTAGACGGGGCGGTGCCTAGACGGGGCGGTGCCTAGACGGGGCGGTGCCTAGACGGGGCGGTGCCTAGACGGGGCGGTGCCTAGACGGGGCGGTGCCTAGACGGGGCGGTGCCTAGACGGGGCGGTGCCTAGACGGGGCGGTGCCTAGACGGGGCGGTGCCTAGACGGGGCGGTGCCTAGACGGGGCGGTGCCTAGACGGGGCGGTGCCGGAGGCCCCATAGGATGGCAGGAGAGTGTTGGCCTTGCTCCGCCATCCATGACCCACTGTGCTCTGAGTCCTTGGAAAAAGCTTTCCGCTCCCTGAGGTCCTTTTGCTGGGGGCAGCCTGGGGACGCAGGGGACTGGGGACTCGGGGGTGCAGAAGAGGGCAGGGACTGGACCACTCATCGGGGACCAAGGACAAGACCCTCCTTGTTGGCCCCTGGGGGTCCTCATTTGGACCCCTGGTTGGGGTGAGGAGGCCTCCGGAGTGACCAGGGCACGGGGACAGTGGAGCGGGGAGGTGGCGAAGGAGGTGTGGGTCCCTCTCGCCCAGGAGCGGGCAGGCTCTGCTCCTTCGGGTGTGGGCCGTGGTGGAACCACTGCCTTGCTGAGTTGCCGTCATGCCCCACCAGCCTCCTCTGTCCATGGGGCTTTTCGGGTAAGAGTATTGAGGGGGCTGCCTTTTCCCTTCTCTAGGGGATCTTCCCAGTGTGTGTCCTGCATCGCAAGCGGATTCTTTACCCGCTGAGCAGTCGGGGAACCTGGACCCCAAACGAGGGATTTGGCCTCTGCTTTTCCTGCCTGGGGCTGCAGTGCTGGAGATGACCACGAGGGGGCGGGCGGTTCCCACCGGCTCCGTGGAGGATAGCCCAGGGTCATTCTGGGCGTCCCCCTGCCTCTGACTCCACAGGCACCTTTCATTGTTAGCCTCCAGGCCCACAGTGTCAGCTGCTCAGAGGCGGGAGGGGGCTCTGAGACCCTCTGTTGATGGTTCAGCTACTGCCTCCCCGGCACGAAGAACAGGGGCCATGTCAGGCCTGGGGGTGGTGCTGACATGACAGATGGTTCCTGCCCTGCAGGAGCTGGCGGCCTGGAGGGGCAGGTGGACGAGAGCAGGTGAGCAAGTCCTCTTGAGAGAAGAGTACGCGCTCCAGGGAACGCATCAGGGTCCTGGGGGAGGGCCGGGAGCCCTGGGGTCTACAAGGCTCCACGGGACACCAGTGCCGTGACCAGAAGGACAGGGGCGGCCAGCCCTGCACGCTTGGAGCAGCGAGCTGGGGGCAGAGGCGCGGCCAGGCCTGCTCGCTCGGAGCAGGGAGCAGGGATAGGGGGGCTGTCAGAGAATTGGAGGAGGAAGAGACTTCGGCCAGAGGGCAGGTGAGGCAGGAGCTGGGGGGGCCGGAGAGAGCTGGGGAGGAGAGCAGTTGGGAGGAGGGGGACGGCAGCCCCGGGTCTGGACGGACGGACAGAGTCTTGGTGTCTGAGTGGCTGGGATGTGCCACCCCTGCAGGGAGAATGGGCTCCGGAACCACCCTCAGTGCGGGCCCCACCCAGACCGTCTACCTGCTCCCTGGCCCCAGAACTTCCCTTCCCTTCCCCCACTTTAGAAAAAAATGTCATTCTTTCGCAGTTTGTATGGTGTTTTATATTTTAGGCTCTAAATTAAAACTAGTAAAATATCACCTTGCATCACTTAAACTGAGCCGCAGATGAGCGTCAAGTCCATTCCCGATTATGTGCAGACTTCAGTCTGCAGAGGGAGACCCCGACCCAGAGCGCCTGGCTCCCGGCCGCTCCCCCAGCCCCTGGTACTTTCTGCCCGTCTTTACTGTTCTGGATGTTTCCTATGAATGGACTCATACAAGGTCGCTTTTTGTGTCGGCCACATTTTTAAGAGGGGAGTAGTTGATTTTTGTTTTTTGTTTTTTTTTTTAATTTGAAATAGCGTTTCTGTTATTTGAAAAGGAAATCCCAGATGGGTTAAAGAGGAGATGTACAAAATGAGGTCCTAGTGAATGTGTGCGTGGCCTCTGGGCTGACCCTCCTGTCCTCAGCGTCACACCAGGGACAGAAGTTCTGGGTTTTGCCTCGGCCAAAATGAAAAAGGGAAAAATGTAGCAGCGGGAAAGACAGACCGTAAACTGGAACCCCATCCCTCACATCCCAGGGCCAGAGAAAGGTGTGACATCCCTGAGGTGGACGTGGGCTCGACCCTGGGTCGGTAAGATTCCCTGGAGGAGGGCATGGCAGCCCACCCCAGTGTTCTCGCCTGGAGAATCCCGCGGACAGACGAGCCTGGCCGGGGCTGCAGTCTGCGGGGTCTCGGAGTCAGACACGACGGAGCGAGTGCGTCTCTGTGGTCCTCAGACCTGTAAAGATACTGTTTCGAAAAGACACAAAGAACACACAGTTCCGAGAGGCAACCCCGTGGTCCGTGCCTGCGAGAGGCCGTGTGCCGTGCCAGGCCCTCTCTCTGAAATGCCCCCAGTAAGAATCCTCGGTGCTGGAGAGCCAACGGCTGGATCCCGGGGCCAGCATGGGACCCAGACAGACGTTTGGTGCTTGGTGGGCAAAGGGAACCTTTTTGGGACGACGGGAATGTCCTAAAAGTAGATTTTGCTGAAGGTCGCACAGCGCCAGATGGCCAACACTGAAATCAGACTGATTCTCTTCTTTGCAGCCGAAGATGCAGACGCTCTAACAGTCGGCAAAAACAAGACCGGGAGCTGGCTGTGGCTCAGACCATGAGCTCCTTATCGCCAAATTCAGACTCAAATGAAGAAACTGGAGAAAACCACTAGACTATTCAGGTATGACCTAAATCAAATCCCTCATGATTACACAGTGGAAGTGAGAAATAGATTTAAGGGATTAGATCTGATAGACAGAGTGCCTGATGAACTATGGATGGAGGTTCGTGACATTGTACAGGAGACAGGGATCAAGACCATCCCCATGGAAAAGAAATGCAAAAAAGCAAAATGGCTGTCTGAGGAGGCCTTATAAATAGCTGTGCAAAGACAGGAAGCAAAAAGCAAAAGAGAAAAGGAAAGATATACCCATTTGAATGCAGAGTTCCAAAGAATATCAAGGAGAGATAAGAAAGCCTTCCTCAGAGATCAGTGCAAAGAAATAGAGGAAAACAATAGAATGGGAAAGACTAGAGATTTCTTCAAGAAAATTAGAGATACCAAGGGAACATTTCATGCAAAGATGGGCTCAATAAAGGACAGAAATGGTCTGGACCTAACAGAAGCAGAAGATATTAAGAAGAGGTGGCAAGAATACACAGAAAAACTATACAAAGATACTGTCATATCTTCACGACCCAGAAAATCATGATGATGTGATCACTAATCTAGAGCCAGACATCCTGGAATGTGAAGTCAAGTGGGCCTTAGAAAGCATCACTACGAACAAAGCTAGTGGAGGTGATGGAATTCCAGTTGAGATGTTTCAAATCCTGAAAGGTGATGCTGTGAAAGTGCTGCAGTCAATATGCCAGCAAATTTGGAAAACTCAGCAGTGGCCACAGGACTAAAAATGGTCAGTTTTCATTCAAATCCCAAAGAAAGGCAATGCCAAAGAATGCTCAAACTACCGCACAATTGCACTCATCTCACATGCTAGTAAAGTAATGCTCAAAATTCTCCAAGCCAGGCTTCAGCAATATGTGAACTGTGAAATTCCAGATGTTCAAGTTGGTTTTATAAGAGAGTGAAAAAGCTGGCTTAAAGCTCAACATTCAGAAAACGAAGATCATGGCATCTGGTCCCATCACTTCATGGGAAATAGATGGGGAAACAGTGGACACAGTGGCTGACTTTATTTTTCTGGGCTCCAAAATCACTGCAGATGGTGATTGCAGCCATGAAATTAAAGACGCTTACTCCTTGGAAGGAAAGTTATGACCAACCTAGAAAGCATGTTAAATAGCAGAGACATTACTTTGCCAACAAAGGTCCATCTAGTCAAGGCTATGGTTTTTCCAGTGGTCATGTATGGATGTGAGAGTTGGACTGTGAAGGAAGCTGAGCACTGAAGAATTGATGCTTTTGAACTGTGGTGTTGGAGAAGACTCGAGAGTCCCTTGGACTGCAAGGAGATCCAACCAGTCCATCCTAAAGGAGATCACTTCTGGGTGTTCATTGGAAGGACTGATCTTGAAGCTGAAACTCCAGTACTTTGGCCACCTGATGCAAAGAGCTGACTCATTTGAAAAGATCCTGATGCTGGGAGGGATTGAGGGCAAGAGGAAAAGAGGATGACAGAGGATGAGATGGCTGGATGGCATCACCAACTCGATGGATATGGGTTTGGGTGGACTCCAGGAGTTGCTGATGGACAGGGAGGCCTGGCGAGCTGCAGTGCATGGGGTCCCAAAGCGTCGGACACGACTGAGTGACTGAACTGCACTGCACAGCACCTGAAATGTACTAGAAATCGCTGACTTGTTCAGGTGGATGAACAGTATCGTGGCATGAATAAACATCGTGACATGCGAAGTGTACGTAGAAAGCTGTTGTTAAAGTACAAGTAATGAGGGAATCAGACTCGGCCACGGAGTGGTTCTAGCCCTTGCTGGAGGCAAGGAAGGAGAGAGGACTTACTCATCTCTCCAGAACCGAACCAGCGGTTTTTACAGGCGTGCCCCCGTGGCTGGCGGCGGGAGCAGGTTTCACGGTGAGGTGCATCACCAGACTGCGCCTGTCTCACTCTGTCTGGGGTGGTTTCAACCACAACCTACAACCTCCCCGTTCCCGCAGGCACAGGAGACGGAACCCTGAAACTTGGGCTGCAGAGAGCGCTCTGGCTTTCTGAGGATGGAAAGGTGGTGGTCGCTGAACGGGCCCTGGGAAGCCAGAGGTCCACCTGGCTCACCCTGGGGTCAGTGCGGGGCTGCAGGTCAGCTCCCCACTCCAGCCCACGCAGGATGGCCGCCGGCTGGCGCTGCTCACGGGTGCAGCGAGCTGCAGCTGGAGGGAAGGCGGTGACGCTGGGAGAGAAGTCGCGCCTCCTCTGCGGTCGCAAAGGTCACTTGCTGCAGAGACACTTCCTGCTGCTTTGTTCTCCGGCCGCTTCCTTGTGGCTGGAAACCAACAGTGGCGCTGCCCCGCCCCGGCTGAGCCCTGCTCGCCCCCGGCTGGCCCATGTGGAGCCCTGCTTGCCCGCCCCTGGCTGCCTGGCAGCCCCATCACCCTCGGTGCCCACCCGTGTCACCCCCACACCGCCCTCGGTCCATGGTGTGGGATGCCTCGAATGCTCAGCATCTGAGCCATCGTCACGCCTCGTCTCACCCCGCTGAATCCACCGGGAGCGTGCCAGCCTGCACGGCTCAGCCCTAAGCCCTGGGAAGCCTTCCGTGATGCCCCTGGGCACCTGGGCGCTTTCCCTGTCTCTCTCCAGGGTCCCGAACGATGACACAGCCCAGGGATGGGTTACTGTAGACCCATCAGGCTCACCCTGGAGATGGGGTGGGGCGGTCAGCACCCTGGGGTGGGGGGTGGACCTGAGTCTGCTATAGGCACCCCAGCGGGGCCCTGACTCCCGGCACCAGCATGGTCCCCCGCCCTGCGCCGCGTGCAGCGGCCCGAGGACACTGTCTCACTGGCCACTGCGGTGCCCAGGGAAACCCCGAAGAGCCGTGTTCATCACCGACAGAAAACGCCCAGTGCCCCGGTGATTTGATCAGCCCAGATTAAGCGTGCGCCTGAGACAGCCGGGTCACACTCCCGGGGGACACGTGGGGGAGACGTTCTAGGCAATTTCCACCTTTTCCTTAAACAACATACAACTGCAGGCAAATGATCGGCTTCCTCTTAATGTGAGAAGCCTTCTTTAAAAAAATTCTGATGACACGAAAATCAGAAAATGCTGAAAACTCAAAGGTAGGAGTTAAAGAATCCCCTTTTCGTCCTGAGGGCAGCCTTTCTGTTCGCCATCCCACGGGCAGTTCCAACCAAGGGCTTGCAAACTGGAGGGAAGAAACGAGACCGAATTGCTGGGCACCTGGGTGAGTCCCTGGTGAGCCAGGGGCGAGGGCCGTGCTGTGGGCAGTGTGGGGGTGGGGGTGGCTGACAGGGCGCCCACGGAGGGACAGCTCCTCACAGAGCTGAGACCCCCACGCTGACTGCACCAGAGGGTCCAGCGTGACTCCTGGGCGCCAACGACCTGGAGAGGCCCACCTCCAGAAGCTCCCTTTCCTGGATCTGCTCTGGGACGCGGGTGTGAGGAGCCGAGGAGGCTCCCCCGGGCTTGGGGCGCGAAAGGGAGGCTCGCAAACCTCCCAGGAACCACATCTGCTGTCTTGGACCTGGCAGAGGAGACGGGAGGGTGTGGGTCCAGGAGGCCTCCAGGCACTCTGTCTGTTCACCCTGACACACAGCTCATCGGTGGATAAAGCCGCCCGCTGTTCAGACATGCCGGGGGCCTCACCGGAGCCCACGGAGGGGAAGCAGCCGGAACGCAAACATGCATGACCTTTCCCGGAGGCTGCCCGCAGCCAAGCGTGCAGCCCAGCCCAGCCGCCAGCTGGACCTGCTCAGCCGGGGCGGGCTGTGTGCACGGGGCCTGTGGGGGTCCAGCCCTGGGGGAGCCAGGGACCCTGGGGTGGGGACCTCCGGATCCCTCCCCTGCCGGCCAGCAGTGGGGCAAGGACAGGCCCAAGCTCAGGCAGGCGGGGGTGGCGTCAAGCCTGGAGTCCTCGGGGAGGCTGCCAGCAGGGACAGATGGACGCCTGGACGGAGAGCAAAAATAACAAGAATTATGAGTCCAGGTTGGACAGGAGAATAAGCATTCATCGGAGGGAGAAGTAACCCACAAAACTTACACATTAAAAGAGCGGGTAGGTGCCAGCTTCAAGGAAAGCCGTGAGACATGGCGCGTTGCCCTGCGGCACACTCTGGCCAAGCTTCTCTTGCCCGTTTGGCCGCCGCTCCGACGGCCGCTTCCTGTGAAACAGACTCGTTGCGCATTGTGGTTCTGCTTTAAGACACGGACTCTGATCGACGATGTGGTCACTGTCAAAACAGCATAAAGCTGGCGTGTGTCCAGGGAAAACTATAATTCAAAAGGCTACGTAGGCCCCAGCGTTCACCGCAGCACCATTTACCGTAGCCAAGATAAGGAGGCAAGCTGTGTCTGTCGACAGATGAGCGGACGAGGAAGAGGGCCGTGCCCGCACAAAGCACTGCACGGCCACAGGGAGCACAGAATGGTGCCGTCTGCAGCAACAGGGACGGACGGAGAGAGGACCGCACCAAGTGACGTCGGTCAGACGGAAGAACACGACGGGGAATCCAAGGTGAACGAGCAAATGGACTTATGTACAAAACACGCACAGACTCAGAGACATAGAAAGGAGCTCCTGGCTGCCTCGTGGGAGAGTGGGCTAGGGGTGAGCCAGGGGTCTGGGATTGCAGTTTACCTGCTGCTACGTATAAAATAAACAGCGGATCTGACTGCACGGCACAGGGAACTGTATTCAATATGTTGCAACAGCGTAGAGTGGAGAAGAATCTAAAAGGAATATATATACACGCAGCAGCCCCTTTGCTTACACCTGACACTAACACAGCGCCGCAAACCGACTGTGTTTCAATTTGAAAACGACTCTCATTTAAAAAAACTGTGAAACTGCACGGTGAGTTCGCGCAGGTCCCCCTGTGAGGAAACTCTGGACAGTGAGGGGCGGGGTTTAGACTGGACTTCGACAACTCTTCACACTAGGGATGTGGACCACTCAACCCCAGACTCACTTCGGCCTCAGGCAGAACAAAACTTCCCCCTGCTCACCTTCACAGGCTGTGCCCTTGGCCCGGGTCACTGGAGTAGGCAGCTGGTGCTCCCGCACAGAGGGTGGGAGGAGTCGGCTGAGCTCAGCCCCACAGGGAAGGGACTGTGGCCCGTGAACCCCGAACTGACCCCCAGCACGTGGGGGGACAGCTCCTGCTAACCCAGAGCCCTGCCACCCGGAGCCCTGCTGGGGCAAGGAGGGCCCAGGGGAGCACCATGGGCCCGAGGTAGTCCCGGCACAGGGAGCACCTGAGACCCCGGAGCCCTGCTGGGGCGAGGAGGGCCCGGGGGAGCACCATGGTCCGAGGTAGTGCCGGCACAGGGAGCACCGTCACCCGGCCGCCTTGGGCGAGGGCCTGGGTCATCCACCCTGGCAGCCCCCGAGGCCCAGGGGAGACGCCGGGCCCCGGGCTCCTTGCTGCCTCCGTCTCTTCACAGCCTCGCCGTCTTCCTGTCTGGATCTTCGCTCTGTGTGTCCGGCTGGCTGTCTTTTTCTAGCTGTTCGCAGGGCTCTCTGTGGACTCCGTGGGGGTACTTAGCGGTAAGCGTCTGGGGGCTGCCCTTCCTCCACCCGTGTCCTGCACGCCTGTGGGACCCTCCTCTGCAGCACAGAGGCCTTGCCATCCCTTTCTTCTGTAGGTCTGTACAAGTCCACGTTTCACCTCTATGCCTTGTAATCTACCAGGACTCGGCTGTGTGTGGTGCGAGGCAGGGAGCCACATCCGTGCGTCTTCTCCGTGTGGATGACCAGCTGCGTGTGCTCAGTGTTCTCCTGGCAGATACTGCCACCGCCTGTGCTCCGCTTGTTCAGCTGCAGAATTGTGTCTGACTCTCTGCAACCTCAGGGACGCAGCCACCAGCCTTCCCTGTCCGTCATTATCTCCTGGAGCTTGCTCAAATTCATGTCCGCTGAGTCAGTGATGCCATCCAACCATCTCGTCTTCTGTCGTCCCCTGCTTCTCCTGCCGTCAGTCTTTCCCAGCATCAGGGTCTTTTCCAATGAGTCGACTCTTCACACCAAGTGGCCAAAGTATTGGAGTTTCAGCTTCAGCATCAGTCCTTCCAAAGAAATCCCAGGGCTGATTTCCTTTAGGATGGACTGGTTGGATCTCCTTGCAGCCCAGAGGGCTCTCAAGAGTCTTCTCCAGCACTACAGTTCAGAAGCATCAATTCTTGGGCACTCAGCCTTCTTTATGGTCCAGCTCTCACGTCCATACATGACCACTGGAAAAACTATAGCTTTGATGGTATGTACTTTTGTTGGCAAAGCGAGGTCTCTGCTTTTTGACACACTGTCTAGGTTTGACATAGCGATTCTTCCAAGGAGCATCTTTTAATTTCGTGGCTACAGTCCCACTGTCCACTGAGTGTGTGTATCTGTCTGGGGCTTCCCAGGTAGATAAAGAATCCGCCTGCAATGTGGGAGACCCGGGTTTGATCCCTGGGTCAGGAAGATCCCCTGGAGGAAGGCTTAGCAACCCACTCCAGTATACTTGCCTGGAGAATCCCATGGACAGAAAAGCCTGGCGGGCTGCAGTCCGCGGGGTAGCAAAGAGTCGGACGCGACTGAGCGACTCACGCTTTCACGTTTATCTGTCTGAGTGCGTGTGTCTGCGTGAGGGAGTCTGAGTGTGTATGTGTGTCTGAGAGGGTGTGTGTCAGGATGTGTGACTGAGAGTGTGTCTCCGTGTCTGCCTGTGTGTGAATCAGCACGTGTCCCTGTGCTGTGTAAGTGCGTCTCTGAGTGGCTGTGTCTGTGTGTGGGTCTGTGTGTCTCAGTGAGTGTATGTATGTGTGCGTGTGTGTGAGTGTGTCTACATGTGTGCGATGAGTGTGTGCCTGTGTTGTGTGTCTGAGTGACTGTGTGTGAGTTTGAGGGAGGTCTTTACTTGAGTGACTGTGCGTTGGTGTGTATGAATGAGTGTGTGTCTGGATCGGTTCCGTGTGTCTGAATGTGTCTGAATGCGTGTGCGAGTGCACTCGTGTGTGTCCTGTGTCCACGCGTGTGTCTGTCTTGGTCCCCTCCTCACGTGTGACCTGCCGCTGATCTGTGTGGAGCAGAAAGGGGACGCAAGGTGCCCGCTCGCAGCGCATCTTGTGAGGGGGCACGCACCCCCTTCGCTGCGTGGTTGCACACGCAGTGGTTGGTGCTGAATCTGAGCGTAAGGAGCCACCCAGGGACATTCTCTGACGCGGGCCACGTCCTCCCTGGCGCTGGCATCGCGAGGACCCCTCCCCCAGCCCCCCTCCCCGCGGACGGACCTGCAGAGCCCAGCCTCCAGCCCGGGCAGCCCGGTGATGACTCGCGGGGCTGAGCGAGGGTTGTTCAGCAACCTCAACAATAGTGACCTTTATCTGCTCCTCCGCAGAGTTGGCCACAGTTTAGGCCAGGAAGGGATTGGTCGGCGGGCTCTGCCAAGTTCCGCCAGCGCCCTGGGCCGTGGGACATAGGAGGCCGCTGCCCGCGTGTCCGGCACTGCCTCTCTGCGCCCAGCAAGCGACCTGTCGGCAGCTGTGCGTGCGCACTCCAGGAGATGAGGGCTCTGCTCTTGACCCTCGGCTTCGTCGCCTCCCTGCAGGCCCAGGATGCTCCGGTCTTGGACAACGGGGCCGAGGATGTGAGGCTCGGATGGAGCTGGGGCAGCTGGAGGGGGCCCTGGGAGAGGCACCAACCCTTGCCTCTGAGGCTGGGGTGAAACTGAGCGACGGGGGCTGAGACAAATGAGCCCAGGGTGCCCACGGTCCCGGGGGCCCTGTGTGGCTGGAGCCCACCTGGGGTGGGCCCGGCGAGGGTGCTGGGCAGCTGCTGAGGGCGGGAGGCGGGGGAGACGCACGGTGCTCCAGCCCGCGGGTGGGGCAGAGTCCGGGGCTGCTGAGGGGGCAGGGGTGCTCAGCCTGAGCCCTGAGGGCAGGTAGCTCTCTCCAGGTGTCAGGAAAGTGGTATCTGAAGGCCGCGACCACAGACCAGGATGTTCCCGGGGAGAATCAGGAGTCGGTGATGTCCATGACCTTCAGCGTCCTGGAGGGGGGCGACCTGGAGGCCAAAGTCACGTTGCGGTGAGAGCTGCCTCCCGCCTCCCTGTGGACCCCTCCCCACAGCGGGAGAGCAGCGTCGGGGGGTGGGCGCCCACACTGGGGTCCGTCCCTGCCCCTCAAATGACGCTCAGCCCTGGACAGCTTTGGGGGCCACTGCCTTACTGGGGACCCCGTGCAAGGACAGGTCCCAGATGGGTGAGTGGCGGGGCAGGGCTGGGAGACTCGAGCAGCTGCCGCGTGAGATGCTGAAGGCCCCCTGGTGCCTGGACACGGCGGAGAAGCGCCACGCTCCCGGGGCTGCCTCGGGCCCGGGCCTGCCGGCAGCTGTGGTGGAGCGGGGCACGTGGTGCCCGGGCTGGGCTGGGTTTCCAAGGTGGCCGCGCCCCGGGCGTCAGCAGAGCACGGCTTCTGCGTCCCAGGGTTGACGGTCAGTGCCAGGAGACGAGCCTGGTCCTGGAGCAAAGCAACGACCCCAGCAGATACACGGCCTGTGAGTCCTGGAGCCCCAGGGTGGGGGGTGGGGAGGTGGATCCCAGCACATTTCTGGGGGTCAGCTTTCAGCCAGAGAAGCCCCACTCCTTTCTGACCCCCTTAAGCGCCCGGGGACTCCTCTCACCGGTCAGTTTCCCTGAGAGGTGAGAACAGCTGACGCCACGTACAGGTGTGATGGACTCGTGCAGAGGGGCTGGCCGGTCTGAGCTCCGGCTGGGGCAGAGCTGAAACTCCCCCGGCTCTAGCCTCTTTGGACCTCCTGAAGCCCCTGGGATCCGCCCCTTGGGTGACCACCTCCCGGGGAAGGCCTCTCCTGGGAGCTGTGGGCCCAGGGCCTGGGGGTCTGGCCGGGGTGGAGACCCTGGGCAGGCAGTCCTGGAGGGGCCTGGTTGCTCAGGACCGTGTGCCGCCCTCTGCAGACGGGGGCAAGCGCGAGGTGTTCATCTTGCCGCTGCGGGTGCAAGACCACTTCATCCTGTACTGCGAAGGCGAGCTGGACGGACGGCAGATCCGCGTGGCGAGGCTTCTGGGTGAGGGTCCCGCATCCCAGCCCCGAGAAGCCCCTCCTGCCCCCTTCCCCGCGCCTTCTGCTCAGGAGAGGCCCCCAAGGAGGCAGCAGTTCCCCGCTGCGGCTCAGTGTCCGTGGGGAACACGGTGCGCGCAGGATGCCAACGCTGGCCTTGCTGCTCACCAGGCGACTCCTTGCGGCATCGCACTCGGCTCCGCTCCTCGGGGGATGCCTTCGGGGGGAGAGCGGTGTCTGCATGGAGCCGAGTGGGAAGGAAATTCCAGCTCCTGGGGCTTCACTACGGGGAGGAGGCCCAGGCAGGCATTGGAGCGTCAGGACCTCCTGCCCGCGGACAGGATGTCCCACGGGTCACGGAGGGTCCCTGTGGCCAGGAGCAGGGTGGGCGTCAGCCCAGCGGCCGGCGTGGACTCCCTCCCGGGCAGACCTTCCATCCTCGGGGCGTTTGCCGAGGGCACTGCCTACCCAACCGAGGCTGGCCGCGTGGGTGCCCCGAGACTCCTGGGCGGGCCTGCTTCTCCAGCCTGGCTCTCCGCCCGGCGCAGGGCCCGTGGGTCCAGCCCCGCCGAGGAGGCCGCTCACCCCCCCCAGGCCGCGCCGAGGAGGCCGCTCACCCCCCCAGGCCGCGCCGAGGAGGCCGCTCACCCCCCCAGGCCGAGACGGAGACCGAGGCGGGGGCTCCTGGTTCTGCCCTTCACCCTCCCGTCCGTCTCCTGGTTTCACCGACAGGAAGAAACCCGGAGAACAGCCCGGAGGCCTGGGAGGAATTCACGGAGTTCGCAAAAGCCCAAAGGTTGAACCCGGAGATCTTCAGGCCCCGGCAGAGCGGTGAGAGCCCAGAGGCGCCGGCTGCCGAGCTGAGAGCACAGGCCGCAGCGACGGGGCTCTGTCCTCGCAGGGCTCACGAGCGTGCTGGCTGGTGGAGGGGCCCTGGGCTAAGGGATTCCCTGGGGTTTTCTGAAATGTGCTTCCTTTTTCTACAGAAACTTGCTCTCCCAGAGGAAACTAGGGTGAGTGAATTGCTGTAGCGCACGCTCGGGGTCTTGGGGCCCCTGGGGCTTTAGGAGACCATGTGGTCGACCCCCCAGGCCTGTTCCCGCCTGGCGGGAGACCCTCCCTGGGCCAGGCAGGGCGGGCGTCTGCTCCTGGGCTCACCGGCCCTGGCAGCGCCTTCAGACGGGCCCAGAGTGTCAGTCCTGGGCAGTGGGGAAACCCCTTTGCAGGGGGGAGGCCGGCTGCTTCCTGGTGCCGCCGGCCCCGTGTGCTTGCCGGCAGGTGTGAAGTCCCTCCTCACCCCCCTGTGTCACCGTGACTGTTCACCAATGAGCTGCTTAGGCTCAGAGCCGGGGCGCCCCACGCAGAAAGCTCCGACCCCCGGCTCCCTCACCGGCGGGTCCCTTGGGAGGGTGCAGTTTCAGCAGTGTGCCCAAGGTTACCTGCCCAGGAGTGAGCAGAGTCCTAGTTCAGACCGTTGCCTCGCTCCTCCTTTGCCCTCACTGGCTTTGTCACACCTCCACACGCCGGCTTGGAGCCTGAAGGCTACCAAGTGGAAGGTCCCTCTTTGCTTGCCCAGAGCTCCCTGAGGGCCCCATGCCCCCCCGCTGCAGCCCTCAGAGCGCGCTCCCCCTCCCCGTCCTGGCATCATGACCCGCCCCCTCCTCTGCAGGGCCGCGGGCACCGAAGCGCCGCGGCAGCCCCTGGGCAGCGCCTTCAGGAGCGTCCGCCCTGCAGGAGGAGGAAGGAGCCCTGCTCCTGGGATGCGGGCCGCTGCACCCCTCCCTCCCAGCTCCCCACCCCTCTCCTGGCTTCAAATAAAGAGTTTCAGCATCTCCGCGGGCACCGAAGCGCGCGGCAGCCCCTGGGCAGCGCCTTCAGGAGCGTCCGCCCTGCAGGAGGAGGAAGGAGCCCTGCTCCTGGGATGCGGGCCGCTGCACCCCTCCCTCCCAGCTCCCCACCCCTCTCCTGGCTTCAAATAAAGAGTTTCAGCATCCCCGGTGACTCTGCCTGTCTATGGGGTCCCTCGGAGGGGGCTGAGGCAGGGAGGGTTGGGGGGCCGGTGTGGGGTCCCCCAGCCTGTCGTGGGGAGGACCCCACGTCGGTGCCTGGGCAGGTCTGGGAAGGTGAGTTACAGCCCTGGAGGTGAATTACCGGATGTCAACTTGTTCAGACACCTTTGGGGGCAGTTTTGGTGTTTTCTGTAAGATTTGGAGACTCTGATGGAGTCGACGAGGCAGTGAGCTTCGGAGATGAGAGGCGGGGCTCTGACGGCCCTGAGCACAGAGGCTGCTGGGCAGGGCGCGTCGGGGCTGCGCTGGGGACAGGGTGGCCAGGGCTGGAGTCGTGGGGTCCTGAGCGGGAGAGCCCGATGGGCAGGTGTGAAGTGCGGGCGTGACTGGCCGCTCGGGAAGGGGAACTGCCTGCACCCAGCCGTGGCTCCCAGTGGTCAGGATGGCCCCAAGCTGACCCACCACACCTGGGCCTGGCTCCCCGGTCTCAGAAGGGAGCCAGGGTCTTACCCAGCGTCTGAGGGTCTCCACGCAGCAGGCCCTCTGGACGCCCAGCTGGGGGCGCAGCGCCAGCCCCGAGGTCATCTGCGGCGGGTGCGGGTGCGCCTCGGGCGCGGTCACTCGGCTTGGCCGCACTCGGGGCTCCCAGAGGCCCGCTCAGCTCCAAAGGGCAGTCTGCGGGCATGGGGTTCCCAGACGGCTCATCTCGGGAGGGGCCCAGAGGGGTCGCCCTGCAGCCCCTTCCCCTGGGGGTCTGCCGGCACCTCTTTCCGTGGCTCGTGGCATCAGCCCAGGGTGGAGCCCAGGAGCTCAGCAGCAGCTCCTTCAAGCCGCCAGGGCACAGGGTTCCTATCAGAACTCTGCTGGCTCCTGGTGCGGACACAGGGCTGGCCTCAGGCGAGCAGCAGGGAGCCCGGGTATCAGGTCCGGGGCCCTCGGTTGCCTTCCTCCAGGGGCTGATCTGCAGCGCTGGCTCACTGGTCTGCCTCCGGTGGCTCTCCGACACCTTAAGTGGGTGTTCTCACGTTTCGTCCAGAGTTAATAACTGCTCCTCGGGGGAGGTGTGGAGCCCCGGGAGCTGCCTGGCCAGGCTGGAAGTGGCTCAGATCAGTTCAATTCAGTCGCTCAGTCGTGTCCGACTCTGCGACCCACGGGCTGCGGCACTCCAGGCCTCCCTGTCCGTCACCATCTCCTCGGACTCCTGCCCTCCAACCACCGCATCCTCTGGAAGCGGCTCAGCGCTCACTAAAGGAGTCGCACTTCACAATCCCGACAGAAGAGGGCGCACGGACAGGCGGCGCGCGGCGCGTGGCTGCTGACTGGCGCTGATCACCCGGCTTGTACACAGAGGCCGGCCAGGAGAACAGCGCCGTAGGTGGGCTGTCCCTGGAGCCAGACCCTGCGCGGGGCCCGCTCAGCTGCTCCCCGCTCCCCAGTGTAGGCGCGGTCGGCTGAGGACCAGCCTGGCTGCCCCTGCGGAGCTCCCAGCGAGCTTCCGCCCCAGAGGAAGGCGGGGGGCAAGGAGTCCTGGCCCGGGGTCAGGGCCGCCTCTGCGCCAGGAGGGACTGGAGGTCCTGGGGGCCCTGACACGACGGCTCAGATAACCTAGTCACCCCCATGGCATGGACTCAGCTCTTCTTCAGTTCAGTTCAGTCGCTCAGTCGTGTCCGACTCTCTGCGACCCCATGAACCGCAGCACGCCAGGCCTCCCTGTCCATCACCATCTCCCAGAGTTCACTCAGTCTCGCGTCCATCGAGTCTGTGATGCCATCCAGCCATCTCATCCTCGGTCATCCCCTTCTCCTCCTGCCCTCAATCCCTCCCAGCATCAGAGTCTTTTTCAATGAGTCAACTCTTCGCATGAGGTGGCCAAAGTACTGGAGTTTCAGCTTTAGCATCATTCCTTCCAAAGAAATCCCAGGGCTGATCTCCTTCAGAATGGACTGGTTGGATCTCCTTGCAGTCCAAGGGACTCTCAAGAGTCTTCTCCAACACCACAGTTCAAAAGCATCAATTCTTCAGCGCTCAGCCTTCTTCACAGTCCAACTCTCACATCCGTACATGACCACAGGAAAAACCATAGCCTTAACTAGACGGACCTTAGTCGGCAAAGTAATGTCTCTGCTTTTGAATATGCTGTCTAGGTTGGTCATAACTTT
>SJYC01128498.1:0-12175 GCA_006408675.1 Madoqua kirkii | reverse complement strand
AAGAACAAAATCTAAGGTCAGCAGAAGGAAGAAAATAATAAAGATCAGAGAGGAAATATATAAAATAGAGATCCACAAAACAACAGAAAAAAAATCAATAAAATCAAGAGCTGATTCTTTGAAAAGGGAAAGCAATTTGACCAGGGGAAAGAAATCCTCTGGCCAGGGTTATCAAGAAGTAAAGAGCGAGGACCCAAGTAAAATGAAAAATGAGAAGTAAAAACTGATACTGCAGAAATATTACAAAATATAAGAGAATAGTATGAATAATTATATGCCAATAAATTTGACAAACTAGAAGAAATGGACACATTTCTAGAAACATACTGTCCACCAAAATTGAATTAGGAAAAAAACAGATAATTTGAACAGACAGATCACTAGAAGTAGAGGGAAATCTGTATTTTTAAGGGAAAATCTCCATAAAAATATGAAGTAAAAAAACTGGAGCATCCAGGACCAGATGGCTTCACAGGTGAATTCTACCAACCTTACAAAAAGAACATATACTGATCCTTCTCAAAATCTTCCAAAGATTGAAGAGGAAAGGGCACTCCCAAAGACATTCTATAAAGCTATTATCACACTGATACCAAAACCAGACAAAGACATTACCAAAAAAGAAAATTAGAGGCCAATTTCTTTGACAAGTATAGATATAAGAAGTCTCAGTAAAATACTAGCAAACCAAATTCAGCAACACACAGAAAAGATCACACACCACCACCAAGTTGAATTCATCCTATGGTCACAAGGATGGTTCAATATATACAGATCAGTGTGATACATCGCATCAGCAGAGGGAAAGACCAAAAAACATATGATCATTTCAATAGTGCAGAAAAAAAGCATTTGATAAAATTTAATATCCAATTTTATCCATTCATGATAAAATCTCTTATTGAAGTGGCTACTGAGGGAACATATCTCACCATAATAAAAGCCAGAGATTATTACACTAAGTGAAATAACTCAGAAAAAGAATGATATTGTTTTTATGTGGAATCTAAACTATGACACAAATAAACTTATTTATGAGACAGAAAAAGACTCAAGAGACATAGAGAACAAACTTGTAGTTGCCAAAGGGCAAAGGATGTGGATGAGAGATTAACTGGGAGTTTGAGATTAGAAGATGCAAGCTGTTGTATATAGAATGGATAAACAACAACGTCCTATTGCACAGCACAGGGAACTACATTCAGTGTCCTGTGACAAACCATACAGAATATGAAAAATAATATAAAAGAGACCATATATATATATAAATGAATTACTTGCTGTACAGTAGAAATTAACACATTGTAAATTGACTATGTCTAAGTAGCCATGGCTGAGTGGTTAAGACTATGGACTAGAAACCCATTGGGGTTTCCTTGCACAGGTTCAAATCCTGCTGACTACACATCTTTCCTATTGAGACATAACCAGCTAGGAAAGAATGCTGTTGCCCTAAAGAAAGAAACTGGATTGACCTCCAAACTGGCTCTTTATGTTTGAAAGGCCTCAAGCATGCAAACTGTACCCCAAACAGCATTTTTGTTTTTGTTTTGGCTTCCCAGATGGCTTAGTGGTAAAGAATCTGCTTGCAGTATAGGAAATGCAGATTTGATCCCTGTGTGGGAAAGATCTCCTGGAGAAGGGAATGGCGCTGCACTGCAGTCTGAAAAATCCCATGAACAGAGGAGCCTGGCAGTCTACAGTCCATTTGGTCACAAAAGAGTCACACATGACTCAGTGACTAAAAAAAAAAAGGCAACAAATCAACTGTATTTCAATAAACTAAATTTTAAAAAGGAATAAAAAATGTTAGGATTAAATGTAACCAAGGAGGTAAAAAACCTGTAACCTTAAAGATTGAAGAACAGATGCAATCTAAAGAGTCAATGTAACCCCTAACAAAATTCCAATGGCATTTTTCACAGAAATAGAAATTAAATCCTATACTTTTTTTGAAGAACAAAAGACTAGAATCACCAAATCAATCCTGAGAAAAAATAATAAAGTTAGATGCACCACATTTCCTGATTTTAAACTATACTACAAAGCAATAGCAATAAAAACAGTATGAGTTTGTCATAAAAACAGACACATAGGTTTCCAGATTGGATCTGGACAAAGAGATGTTCAAATGAAGACTGAAGTCTCCAGGAGGGATGCACCCAGCATCTCCTGAGGCCAGAGAGCCTGCAAGCTCAGGGCTTAGCTGAACACAGGCAAAAGTCACCGCTAACAAGAAATCAGCATGAACCACTCAACCAACTTTTCCCTCCAAGGGCAAAAACCAAAAGGAAGAAGGAATGCAACCACAAAGCCTGGGAAAATGAGACCTCATGTAGAGCAAGTTAGGAAAAAAAAAATGATGAAAAGTCAGCAAAATACAGCACAAATAAAGGAGCAAGGTAGAAACTAACAAGAACAAGTAAGCAAAGAAGAAATAAGCAATCTACCTGAAAGAGAATTCATAATACTGATAGTAAAGATGCTCTGAAGACTTGAAAACAGAATGGAAAAAATGCAAGAAACAGAGCTAATACAGCTAATACAATCACCAATGACATAGAAGAAATAAATTAAAGGGTATGAATAATAAAATTACTGAAATTAAAAACATTCTAGAAGAAACCAATAGCAGAATAACTGAGGCAGAGGAATGGATAATGAACCGCAAGATAAAATGGTGGAAGTAATTGCTGAAGAGCAGAATAAAGGGAAAAGAATGAAAAGAACTGAGGGTAGACTCAGAGACTTTGGGACAATATTAATGCATCAACACTCAAGTTATAGTGGTTCCAGGGAAAGAAGAAATAAAAGAAAGGCATTGAGAAAATTTTGGGAGAAATTATAGTTGAAAACTTCTCAAACATGAGAAAGGAAATAGTCAATCAAGTCCAAAAAGCACAGAGAGTCCCTTACAGGATAAACCCAAGAAGAAACACATTGAGACACATATTAATCAAGCTAACAGATATTAAGCACAAAGAAAGAATTGAAATAGAAATTAAATCCTAAACTTTTTTTGAAGAACAAAAGACTAGAATCACCAAATCAATCCTGAGAAAAAATAATAAAGTTAGATGCACCACATTTCCTGATTTTAAACTATACTACAAAGCAATAGCAATAAAAACAGTATGAGTTTGTCATAAAAACAGACACATAGGTTTCCAGATTGGATCTGGACAAAGAGATGTTCAAATGAAGACTGAAGTCTCCAGGAGGGATGCATCCAGCATCTCCTGAGGCCAGAGAGCCTGCAAGCTCAGGGCTTAGCTGAACACAGGCAAAAGTCACCGCTAACAAGAAATCAGCATGAACCACTCAACCAACTTTTCCCTCCAAGGGCAAAAACCAAAAGGAAGAAGGAATGCAACCACAAAGCCTGGGAAAATGAGACCTCATGTAGAGCAAGTTAGGAAAAAAAAAATGATGAAAAGTCAGCAAAATACAGCACAAATAAAGGAGCAAGGTAGAAACTAACAAGAACAAGTAAGCAAAGAAGAAATAAGCAATCTACCTGAAAGAGAATTCATAATACTGATAGTAAAGATGCTCTGAAGACTTGAAAACAGAATGGAAAAAATGCAAGAAACAGAGCTAATACAGCTAATACAATCACCAATGACATAGAAGAAATAAATTAAAGGGTATGAATAATAAAATTACTGAAATTAAAAACATTCTAGAAGAAACCAATAGCAGAATAACTGAGGCAGAGGAATGGATAATGAACCGCAAGATAAAATGGTGGAAGTAATTGCTGAAGAGCAGAATAAAGGGAAAAGAATGAAAAGAACTGAGGGTAGACTCAGAGACTTTGGGACAATATTAAATGCATCAACACTCAAGTTATAGTGGTTCCAGGGAAAGAAGAAATAAAAGAAAGGCATTGAGAAAATTTTGGGAGAAATTATAGTTGAAAACTTCTCAAACATGAGAAAGGAAATAGTCAATCAAGTCCAAAAAGCACAGAGAGTCCCTTACAGGATAAACCCAAGAAGAAACACATTGAGACACATATTAATCAAGCTAACAGATATTAAGCACAAAGAAAGAATTTTAAAAGCAGCATGGGAAAAGTAATAAATAATGTACAAGGGAAAACCCATACAATTAACAGCAGATCTTTCAGCAGAAACTCTGCAGGCCAGAAGGGAATGGCAGGATATATTTAAAGTATTGAAAGAGGAAAAACCTACAGCCAAGTTTACTACACCAGCAAAGATCTCGTTCAACTCTCCATCAACTTTTGATGGAGAAGTCAAATGTTTTGTAGACAAGCAGAAATTAAGAGAATTTAGTGCCACCAAACTAGCCTTGCAACAAATACTAAAGGGACTTACACAGCCAGTAAACACAAGAGAAAGGAAAGACCTATAAAAACAAGCCCAAGATAATCAAGAAAATGCCAATAGGAATGTATAGATCAATAATTACCTTAAATGTAAACAGATTAAATGCACCAACCAAAAGATACAGACTGAATGGATACAAAAATGAGATCCATACATTCACTGATTGCAAGAGACCTGCTTTAGACCTGGAGACACATACAGACTGAGAGTGAAACGATGGAAGAATATATTCCATGTGAATGGAAACCAAAGGAAAGCCAGACTGGCAATCCTTATTTCAGACAAAATAGACTTTAAAATAAGTAATATTGTGAGAGACCAAGAAAGACAGTACATGATAATCAAGGGGTCAATTCAAGAAGATGATATAACAAGTGTAAATATGTATGTACCCAACATAGGAGCACCTCAGTACATAAGGCAAACACTAACAGACATAATAGTAACACAGTAATAGTTGGGGAATTTAACACCCCCCATATACCAATGACAGATCACCAAAACAGAAAATTAATAGGGAACAAAAATCTTAAACAAAGTATCAGACCAAATGGACCTAACTGATATCTTCAGGACTTTTTATCCAAATGCAGAAGAGTACATTTTCTTCTCAACTGCACATGGAACATTCGTGAGGATGTACCATATCTCGGGCCACAAATCAAGACTCAGTAATTTAAGAAAACTGAATTTTTATCAAGTATCTTCTCTGACCACAATGCTATGAGAGTAGGTATCAACTACAGGGGGAAAAAACTGCATTAAAAATGCAAACTCATTAAAGAATACATTAGAAATAAAGAAGAGGCTACTGAAGAAAAAGAAGGAAAATCAAAAGATTCCCAGAAACAAATGACAGTGAGAACATAACAACCTAAAATCTTTAGCAGTAGCAGTGTTAGTTGCTCAGTCATGTCTGACTCTTCGTGACCCCATGAACTATAGCCTGCCAGGCTCCTCTATTCATGGGACTCTCCAGGCAAGGATGCTGGAGTGGGTTGCCATTCCCTTCTCCAGAGGGTCTTTCTGACCCAGGGATCGAACCCAGGTCTCCTGCCTTGCAAGCAGATTCTTTATCACGTAAGTTATAGGGAAGATATTAAAACCTATGGGATTCAGCAAAAGCAGTTCTAAGAGGGAAGTTTATAGTGATACCATCATACCTCAAAAAACAAGAAAACATCAATAGACAACCTAACTCTACATATAAAGCAGCTGGAAAAAGAAGAACTAAAAGCCCCTTAAGTCAGCAGAAGGAAAGACATCTTGAACACCAGAGCAGAAATAAATGAAAAAGAAATGAAGGAAACAATAGCAAAGATTAATAAAACTAAGAGATGGTTCTTTGAGAAGATAAAACTGACAGATCACTAGCCAGACTCATCAAGAAGAAAAGGGAGAAAAATCGAATCAACAAAATTAGAAATGAAAAAGGAAAGGTTACAATAGACAACAGAGAGATACAAAGGATCATGAGAGAATATTATGAGCAGCTATATGCTAATAAAATGGACAACCTAAAGAAAATGGATAAGATTCTTAGAAAAGTTCAACCTGTCTCAAAACTGAACCAGGAAGAGATAGAAATTATGAAACCCAATTACAAAAACACCAAAATTGAAACAGTGGTCAAAAATCTCAAAAAACAAAATGTCCAGGGCCAGATGGCTTCACAGGGAAATTCTATCAAACATTTAGAGAAGAGTTAATGCCTATTTTTCTGAAACTCTTTCAATAAATTGCAGAGAAGGGAACACTTCCAAACTCATTCTATGAGGCCACAATCATCCTGATACTCAAACCAGGCAAAGACAAGACAAAACAAAGAAATTATAGGCAAGTAAACAATGGAAACAGTGACAGATTTCACTTTCTGGAGCTCCAAAATCACTGCAGATGGTGACTGCAGCCATGAAATTAAAAGATACTTGCTCCTTGGGGGAAAAAAAAGCTATTGCCAACCTATATAGCATGTTAAAAAGCATAGACATTACTGACAAAGGTCCATCTACTCAAAGCTATGATTATTCCAGTATTCCATGTATGGATGTGAGAATTTGACCATAAAGAAAGCTGAGCACCGAAGAATTGATGCTTTTGAACTGTGGTGTTGGAGAAGACTCTTGAGAGTCCACTGGACTGCAAGATCAACCCCGTCAATCCTAGAGGAAATCAGTACTGAATATTCATTTGAAGGGATGAAGCTGAAGCTCCAATACTTTGGCCATTTGATGCGAAGAACTGACTCCTTGGAAAAGATCCTGATGCTGGGAAAGACTGAAGGCAGGAAAAAAGGGGATGACAGAGGATGAGCTGGTTGGATGGTATTGCCGACTCAATAGACATGAGTTTGAGCACGCTCCAGGAGTTGGTGAAGGTCAGGGAAGCCTGGTGTGCTTCAGTCCATGGGGTTACAAAGAGTCAGACATGACTGAGTGAGCTGAACTGACTGATCACTGATGAACATATATGGAAAAATCCTCAACAAAATGCTAGCAAACAATGCACCAACACATTGAAATGTTCATACACAATGATCAAGTTGGGTTTATTTCAGGGATGCAAGGATTCTTCAACATACAGAATCAATCAATGTGATATGCCATATTAACAAATGGAAAGACAAAAACCATATGATCATCTCAACAGATGCAGAAAAACCTTCAAGAAAATTCAGCACCCATTTATGATTAAAAAAAAAAAAAAAGCTTCAACAAATGGGCATAGAAGGAACCTGCTTCAACAGAGTAAATGCCATATATGACAAACCCACAGCAAACGCTACACTCAGTGATGAAAAACTAAAAGCATTCTAAGGTCAGGAACAAGACAAAGGTGTCCACTTTCACCACTGTTATTCAGCACAGCTTTGGAAGTCCTAGCTATGGCAATACACAGAAATCACTTGCCCTCCTATATAAGAACAATGAAAAATCAGAAAGAGAAATTAAGCAATCAATCCTATTCACTGTTCCAACAAAAGGAATACAATATCTAGGGATAAGCCTACCTAAAGAGAAAAAAGACCTGTATACAGAAAATTATAGGACACTGATGAAAGAAATCAAAGACAACATAAACATATGGAGAGGCATTCCATGTTCCTGGGTAGGAAGAATCAATATTGTGAAAGTCACTATATTGCCAAATGGAAACTACAGATCCAATGCAATCCCAATCAAATTACCAATGGCATTTTTTACAGAGCTAGAACAAAAAAATTCACAATTCATATGGAAATGCAAAAGACCCCAAATAGCCAAAGCAATCTTAAGAAAGAAGTTGAAGATGGAGGAATCAACCTTCCTGACTTCAGACTATACTACAAAGCTAGTCATCAAGACAGTATGGTACTAGCACAAAACAAGAAATACAGAAAAATGGAACAAAATAGAGAAACCAGAGATAAAGCCATACACCTATGGGTAACCTTATTTTTGACAAAGGAGACAAGAATGGGGTGGAACAAGACAAAGGTGTCCACTTTCACCACTGTTATTCAGCACAGCTTTGGAAGTCCTAGCTATGGCAATACACAGAAATCACTTGCCCTCCTATATAAGAACAATGAAAAATCAGAAAGAGAAATTAAGCAATCAATCCTATTCACTGTTCCAACAAAAGGAATACAATATCTAGGGATAAGCCTACCTAAAGAGAAAAAAGACCTGTATACAGAAAATTATAGGACACTGATGAAAGAAATCAAAGACAACATAAACATATGGAGAGGCATTCCATGTTCCTGGGTAGGAAGAATCAATATTGTGAAAGTCACTATATTGCCAAATGGAAACTACAGATCCAATGCAATCCCAATCAAATTACCAATGGCATTTTTTACAGAGCTAGAACAAAAAAATTCACAATTCATATGGAAATGCAAAAGACCCCAAATAGCCAAAGCAATCTTAAGAAAGAAGTTGAAGATGGAGGAATCAACCTTCCTGACTTCAGACTATACTACAAAGCTAGTCATCAAGACAGTATGGTACTAGCACAAAACAAGAAATCAGAAAAATGGAACAAAATAGAGAAACCAGAGATAAAGCCATACACCTATGGGTAACCTTATTTTTGACAAAGGAGACAAGAATGGGGCAAAGACAGCCTCTTCAATAAGCGGTGCTGGTAAAACTTTGCCATAAACAAAGACAAAATCAAAATGGATTAAAGACCTAAATGTAAGACCAGGAACTATAAAACTCTTAGAGGAAAACATAGGCAGAACACTTGATGATATAAATCAAAGCAAGATCTTCTATGACCCACCTCCTAGACTAAGGGAAATAAAAACAAAAATAAATAAATGGAACCTAATTAAACTTAAAAGCTTTTGCACGGCAAGGAAACTACAAAGAAGGTGAAAAGACAACCTTCAGAATAGGAGAAAATAATAGCAAAGGAAATAACTGACAAATAATTAATTTCCAAAATATACAAGCAGCTCACACAACTCAATACCAGAAAAACAAGCAACTCAATCAAAAATTGGTAAAAAGACCTAAAAGGACATTTCTCCACAGAAGACATAGAGATAGGTAATAAGCACATGAAAAGCTGCTCAACATCACTCATTATTAGAGAAATGCAAATCAAAACTACAATGAAATACCACTTTACACCAGTCAGAATGGCCATCGTCAAAGAGTCTATAAACAATAAATGCTGGAGAGGGTGTGGAGAAATAGGAATGCTTTTGGATTACTGGTGGGAATATAAACTGATTCAGTCACTAGGGAATATGGTATGGAGATTCCTTTAAAAACTAGGAACAAAACCACCATATGACTTAGAAATCATATTTGTAGGCATATACACAGAGGAAACCAAAATTTAAACAGACACATGTACCCTGATGTTAATTGCAGAACTATTTACAATAGCTAGAACACGGAAGCAACCTAGATGTCCATAGACAGATGAATGAATAAAGAAGTTGTGGTACATATATACAATAGAATGTTACTCAGTCATAAAAAGGAACACATTTGAGTCAGTTTTAATGAGGTGAATGTACCTAGAGCCTATTATACATAGTGAAGTAAGTCATAAAGAGGAATATAAATATTGTGTACAGAGTGAAGTAAGTCATAAAGAGAAATATAAATATTGTGTACTGACACATTTTTATGCAATCTAAAAAGATGGTACTCATGAATTTATTTTCAGGGTAGCAATGAAGAAACAGACATAGAGAAAAGACCTATAGACACAGGGGGACGGGAGGAGGAAAAAGGTGAGATGTGAGGAGGGAGCAGGTGAGATGTGAGGAGAGAGTAACATGGAAATTTACAATACCATATATAAAATAGATAGCCACTAATACATTGGTCACCTGATGCAAAGAACTGGCTCATTTGAAAAGACCCTGATGGTGGGAAAGATTGAAGGCAGGAGGATGACAGAGGATGAGATGGTTGGAAGGCATCACCAACTCAATGGACATGAGTTTGAGTGAACTCCAGGAGCCGGTGATGACCAGGAAGGCCTGGCATACTGCAGTCCACAGGGTCACAAAGAGTCAGACACGATTGAGTGACTGAGCTGAACTGAATGAGAATTTGCTGTGTGATTCAGGGGACTCAAACAGGGGCCCTGTGATAGTCTGGAAGGGTGGACTAGGGAGGAAGATGTGAGGGGGGTTGGGAGGCAGGGGACATAGGTCTACCTATGGCTGATTCTTGATGCATGACAGAAAACCACAAAATTTTGTAAAGCATTAAAAAAAAAAAAAGACATAGATCAATAGAGAATAGAGAGTCCAGAAATAAACTCAGATGTGTATAATCAGTTAATTTACAAGAAAGGCAGCAAGAAAATAAAATGGGAAAGGACAGTCTCTCCAGTAAATAGTGTTGGAAAGAATGAACAATCACAAAAGATGCAAAAAGAGTGAAACAAATGCAAAAGAGTAAAACTGGCCCATTATCTTGTATCATATACACAAAAATCCATTCAAAACACATTAAAAACTGAATGGAAGACCTGAAACCATTAAACTCCTAGATCAAAACTCAGTAGTATTCTCCCTGACATTGGCGCAGGCAATGATTATTTAGATTTGACACCAAAAACAAAGCAATGAAGTGAAGTTGCTCAGTCGTGTCTGACTCTTTGCAACCCCATGGACTGCAGCCTACCAGGCTTCTCCATCCATGGACTTTTCCAGGCAAGAATACTGGAGTGGGTTGCCATTTCCTTCTCTAGGAAATCTTCCCAACCCAGGGATTGAACCCAGGTCTTCCGCATTGCAGGCAGATGCTTTAACCTCTGAGCCCCCAGGGAAGCCAAGCAAAAATGAAGTGGGACCACATCGAACTAAAAGCTTAAACAGCAAAAGAAACCATTAACAAAACAAAGCTAATCTATTAAATGGGTGAAAACATATTCAAATCATATATCTGATAAAGGATGGATATCCAAAATATATTTTTAAAAACGCATACAATTTTACAGCAAAAACAAAACAAACAAAAAAGCAATCTGAATTTAAAAATGGGCAGAGGAGTGGAATAGACATTTTTCCAGAGAAAACACCCAAATGGCTAACAGGTAAATGAAAGGTGCTCAACATAGCTATTCATCAGGTAATACAAATCAAAGCCACAATGAGATACCACCTTGTGGATGTTTGGATTTCTATTATCAAGAAGATAAGAACTATTCAGTGTTGGTGAGGATACAGAGAAAAAGGAACTGATGTAAATTGATGGTAGGAATAAGAGTGATTATGGAAAACAGTTTGGAGGTCACTCAAAAAAATAAAATAGAACTACCATAGTATTCCTCAGTTCCACTTTGAGTATTAATCTGAATAAATGAAAATCATTCTCTCAAAAGGATAATTGTGCCTCAGGGTCATTGTAGCATTATGTATGATAGTTAAGACACTGAAACTAGTCAAGTGTCTATCAATGGATGAATAGGTAAAGAAAATGTGACATACACACTGGAATATTATTTAGCCATTAAAAGAAGAAAAATTTGGCATGCAAAACATGAGTGAACATTGAGGATGTTATGCCAAGAAAATAAATCAGAGAAATACTTTATCCTGTTACTTACATATAGAAGTTTTTAAAAAACACCTTGAATTCATAAATATAGAGAACAGATTTAAGACTGTCAGCACAGGGCATAAAGTATAGGGGAAATGAATAAAACTGGATCAAAAAGTTACAAAAAAAAAAAAAAAAAAAAAAACGAAAAGAGAAAACGCAACAACAATTTGTAACAGCAACTCTTAACAAACTAGTAACAAGGAAATTTGCACAATATGATAAAAGGTATCCCTGAATAACCTAAAGGAAACATTATACATAGTGGTAAAATTCCAAGTACTTTCCTCCTAAGATAAAGAGCAACATAAGGATATTCTCTCTTGTGTAAAACATTTATTATTCATTAATAAGATTTTAAAAATAATCTTTTAACAACTAAAATACTGGTAGCACTATAAAAATTTATATTTTAGTTGGTAAATAGGTTAGACAGCATACCAATTAAGTAGATTTGAAAAAATCTAAGAACTTTTTTCAGTGTAGTGTTATAATGAAGTGTAAATGGACAAGTAGGTTACACTTAAGGAAAAAAATACACATAGTGAGAACAGAGAGAAAAGGAATCAGTGTGTGAGAATTCTTGATAAAGTAAAAAAATTATATATGATATAAAAATGCAATAACATCCAGAGAGATGATATGGGGTGGGAAGGGATTTCAGGATTGGGAGTTCGTGTACACCTGTGGCTGATTCATGTCAATGTACGGCAAAATCAATACAGTACTGTAAAGTAGAATAAAGTAAAAATAAAATTT
>SJYC01128496.1:0-16762 GCA_006408675.1 Madoqua kirkii | reverse complement strand
AAAAAAAAACCTGCCTGCCAATTCCTGAGACACAGGTTTAGTCCTTGGGACTGGAGGATCCTCTGGAGAAGGAAATGGCAACCCACTCCAGTATTCTTGCCTGGGAAATCCCATGGACAGAGAAGCGTGGCAGACTACAGTTCATGGGGTTGCAAAAGAGTTGGACATGACTCTGTAACTAATCAACAGCAGCCTTAAATTCCATACTCATTTCTCTTCCCCTTCAGGATGTAATTCTCACTATTTTCAAAGTGAGACTGAATCTGTGTTCCAGCACAGCCTCTGCTTCCCCTCTTCCTTCTCTAGAGGGGCTCACACTTAGCTTCCCTGAATGGCTACACACCGTGTCCTGACCTTCAACACCCTTCATTATATTCTTCAACAGGTGAACTACTTATCCTTACACATGATTTCTCCACAAAACCTTCCCAGATTTTAGTCTCTGTGATATGCACAGCTCCCAATTCATTCTCTCTACCTTCCACAGTTTGTCTCTGGGTTTAACGTTTCTTCTTTGCTTAACTTTAGCTCTTATTACACTGAAGTGACATTTTCTAATGCTATTGTGCTTCCTCTTTCGTCACCCCTTGAGTCTAGGAATTCTGTGTCTCCCTTGATGAGTACAGAGGGCATTCAGTAAATATATATTTAATGAGTGAGTTAATAGATATTTAATTAAGACAGAGAGTAGGGCTAATGTAGTTGTGATAAGCTCAGGCAGCCCTGCCACATTTCAAATCCTTACTCCACGACTTACCAGCTATTATGAACAAGTAAGTTACTTAAAACTCTCTGTGCTTTACTTTTCTCACTGGAAAATGAATGCTACACGAATTACTAGTTGAGAGCACAGATGCAAGGGCTACATAAGGCAGTTAGCGAAATGCTTGATGTGTCGTCACTGCTCAGATGATTGTTAACTGTTATTGCAAAGGAGGGAAGTCAATCAGAATTACAGTAAACAGTATCTTTATTTTACTATCTTAAAGCTTGCTCAAAGTCTCATTTTATTGTACAAATAAGAACAGGGTAGAACATATTTGAAAAACAGTCATTATTGTAATTTCTAATAAATGAACTATAATAGATAAAGATAACAATGTGATATACTTGTATTCTAAAGGATATAAAGTCAAATAATGAAAAATAAATGAATTATAGAAGTAAAATGATAATTTGCTAGACCTTTTATCACACATGTCAGTCATAAAGGGCTACATAAGGCAGTTAGCGAAATGCTTGATGTGTCGTCACTGCTCAGATGATTGTTAACTGTTATTGCAAAGGAGGGAAGTCAATCAGAATTACAGTAAACAGTATCTTTATTTTACTATCTTAAAGCTTGCTCAAAGTCTCATTTTATTGTACAAATAAGAACAGGGTAGAACATATTTGAAAAACAGTCATTATTGTAATTTCTAATAAATGAACTATAATAGATAAAGATAACAATGTGATATACTTGTATTCTAAAGGATATAAAGTCAAATAATGAAAAATAAATGAATTATAGAAGTAAAATGATAATTTGCTAGACCTTTTATCACACATGTCCTTTATAGTTCTATGACTGACAAAAAATGTTGACAAAATACTGACAAAAATCAATAACAGTCCTTAGAAACCAAGCATTTGGCATCAGGTAGATCTAGGTTTGCATCGCATCTCCTGCTCTCTCCATGTTGATGACTGCTTGAAATTTCCTAATTCACTCAGGAGTTATTTTAATGAATCTAGTGTATGATTAAATTTCATCCTTTCTTGTGACTGAATATTTATGTACCTGGAGAAGGAACTGGCAACCCAGTCCAGTATTCTTCCCTGGAGAATCCCGTGGATAGATGGGCCTGGCAGGCTAGAGTCCATGGGGTTGCAAAGAGCTGGACATGACTAAGTGACTAACACAGGTATGGAAATCAGATTCGACACTGTTCATCAAAAAAAAAAAAAAAATCTTAAATTCATGCAAGTAGAATGTATAGATTGCTAAATACTGAAAAAAATATAACAATAAAAGAAGCAACTTATAAAAAAGTGGCTCAAAACTTTTAAGACTGAAGAAATCTATAAAACTTCCTTCTCTGCTTATTCTAATATGTATAAACACTTGTAGTAAAAAATTTACTTAAGATGGAATTGTATTACATTAGAAATTAATTTTCATTTCACAATGAATATTTTAAAAATCATATTTTTAAAATTAAGGTCTTTCTCCAATAATTTTGCTACAAAGCCTACAGCCATTTTCCTTAAAAATGGCACTAAGTTCAGTTTGTGCAAATTAGTTTAATTCTGCTCCAAGTAACTCTCAATATGAAGACTGCCACTGTGGGTATGAATAATAATTTGATTTGGTGAGTTGTCTTTCATATGGTAATGCACATGCTATTGTTGACAAGCAATTAATTTTGACCATTTTCTATTTAACAGAAAACTGCAGAAAATTCACACTTGTAAAAGTATGCATTAGCAAACAGAAATAGTGAATTCTCATAGCCACTTCTCCAGGTAAGAGCAGCTTATGTTAAGGAAACCCAGAAATCTCTGACATTTCTTTGAAATCATGTCAAATCTTTTCTTTCGTCTTCAACGCTGACATCATCTTTGGCAAGGTATACCTTACTGATGTTGTCTCTGTCAGGCAAGAAATGAATAAAGAAATCCACATTTCAATTCTGAGGTTGTCTGAGCAGCAGTTATCTTCAAAAGAAGGTTGCAGGGTTCCCACGTGTCTTCAGATTCTTGCTGTTAGTGAAATTGATATATAGACGCCTGACTCTGTTCTGCAGGAATAGTTCCAGCATTGGAAAGTTCATATACTGTTGATCTCCCATCTCCTCCTTGAGTGGCAACTTGTATAAATAAACTAAATACTTTAGGAGAGTCCATAATATTGCCTTTAAGGCCAAGGCAAAAATACCCACCAAAAAAAACCCATGTTAAGTGCAATCAGTTCAGAAATGGAGAATTTCCTTTGAATTTTGTGAATCCTTAATTGGAAAAGAAACTGACCTCAAGGAGTTTAGTGGGTCAAGGGAGAGAAGCACTACCCCATTTTTCTGGGAAGTATTCTGGGATAGATTATAGAATAGACATTTACCCATGTTTACCAGTCTTGTGTTTTCGGACAATACTCTCAGCTATTTAGCTGAGTACCTCTCTGATAAAATACCTTGCTTCCAAACTACAGCTACAGCCTTAGCGTTTATCTCCTTTATGCAAAGATGAGGCAGATCTAATATATCCCCTGCCCCATGGTACATTCATGAAATTTCATATGTTTTGGGGAAAGGAGGTGAAAATGTTATTATTCTGGGGTAAATACTACATAGCAGAGTTAATACAGAGATGCCTAAAGTTTTCCCATCTTTACCCATCACAACCCAATTTTTTTAAATTTTATGCCTTTGCCCATATGAACTTTATTTAGTAAGTGACAGAGAACAATTCCTTTAAAGTTCTGTAGGATTCTTCTTGGAATGAGTCATTTTGGAAACTTGTCCATGAGAAGGACTTAAAAAAAAAGAAAATTGCCTTTATGTCTCTATGCTGTCTTTGACGGCTCTTCCTTTCTTAAGACCTTCCTAGAATTCACAAGAAATAGATTAAAATATTCCACTACTTTAAACAAAGGCCCCCAGAACCTTGGTAGACTTTTTTCTGGATTTCAAATTACAACATAAAGCATGTTTCCCAGTTATTTCAAAAATATATAACAAGGGTTTTAACGTGACAGACTTGCTTAGAGAAATCACCAAGAAAATGTTCTGCCTTATTTTTTCCTCACAAAAGAAATAAGATTATTTTGAACAGATTTCTAAAACTTAAACATTCAATCGGTCAACTCAAAATCAACATGAAATTTTTCTCACAAAAGCTTCCATTTTTGATGAACTCATAATGAGAAGTGATAGAAGATAAAAAAAAGAGGTTAGGTTTGGCGGGAAGGGGAAATTTTAGTTGGATCTTTAGAAAAAAAAAAAACTTATGACAATTATTATTAGGACCTAAAAAATACCCTCCTAAAATCTTTTGGGAGGGATAATAATTATAGGCTAACTATTTCTGTGTCTTTATAATCATCCGGTGGCTGGAGTATGTTCAACAACAGGAAAATCTCACTAAATTTCTGCTCAGGGAGATGTCTCAAGTTGTTCAGGCTATCACTGAAGACAAATCAGAGTCAAAATCTTATTTTTATCTCATCCAAATTTCCCATGGAGAAAGCAATGGCACCCCACTCCAGTACTATTGCCGGGAGAGTCCCAGGGATGGAGGAGCCTGGTGGGCTGCAGTCCATGGGGTCGTGAAGAGTCAGACACAACTGAGCGACTTCACTTTCACATTCCATTTTCATGCACTGGAGAGGGAAATGGCAACCCACTCCAGTGTCTTGCCTGGAGAACCCCAGGGACGGGGGAGCCTGGTGGGCTGCCTTCTATGGGATCGCACAGAGTCGGACACGACTGAAGTGACTTAGCATAGCATCATTTATATGTACATATCCAGGAGTTAAATTTCTGAATCACATGGTAGTTATATTCTTATAAAGGGATAGTTGATTTGAAATCATATATATAAAGTAATGCAACATTACTTAGCTATAAAAAAGACTGAAATTCTGACATTTGCTACAACATTGATGAACCTAGAGGGTATTATGCTTAGTGAAGTTTGAGAATTGTATATTATCACTCATATGTGGAATTAAAAAAAAAAAAGCCAATGAGAATAACAAAACAGAAACAGACTCATAGATACAGAGAACAAAGTAATGGTTACCAGTGTAGGAAGGGATGGGGGAGGGGAACAATGGGGGTAAGGGATTAAGATACAGAAATTATTATGTATAAAATAAGACACAGGGATATATTATATAGCACAGAGAATACAGTCAATAATTTATAATAATTTTAGATGAAATATGATCCATAAAATATTGAATTACTATTTCTGTACCCAAAATCAATATAGTATTATAAATCAGCTATACTTGAATTAACAAAAAAGAATGGACTAGAGCTATATTCAACAACATGGGTGAATCTTACAAACAAAATGCTGAGTGAAAGAAGCCAGATTCAAAAGATTACACAGTGTGTAATTGCATTAATAAAAAATTCAAAATACAGATACTATGGTGTTTTATTATTTAGAGATGCATGCCTATGAAGAAATTAAAAAAAAAGAATTTAAGAAAAGTTCAGAAAAGCAGTTACTTTGACAGGATTTGTAGCAGTTTATAAGTTTCTTTGGGTAATGTAGTTGTGGTGATTGCTTATGGGTTGTTTTGTGATAATTCGTTTATGCTTTGCACTTTCCTGGGCATGTGCTATATTTCATAATAAGAAGTTTAAAATACTTACTTGGAAAATGATTTTTATGTGTGAAAGGTGTCAAAAGAAAATTCAGGATATAGCTGTTTTATTAGATGAAAGACAAATTGTTCTTGAGCAGGGAGGTGTCAGAATCAAAATTGGAAAGAAGTTTGTTTCAGGAAGGTTACAGTAAGGCTTATGGGGTATGAAAAAGGGAAGTTCATAGAACTTAATTCTCATTGGTTTGGCCAAGTAGTTTACTTAGGTCATTACTGATTGGCCACAATGTGCTGAGTTATCCCGACAAGGAAACTTCACTTATAGTTTAAAGGGTATTTCAGGAAACAGATTATTATGAGTTTTGCTAAACTAGGGTAATTTAAGAATTTATTTCAATCTTGATATATTTCTATATAGGAATTGGTAGATTCTTGATTTAAGAAAAAAACCTACTCTTCTTCTCCTGAGCTACCTATTGACCTGAATTATAGTTCCCTTGGTAACATGGCTCCCAAAGTGTAATGTATTTCTTAAAGTTACACAATAAATTTAGAGTTGTCAGAGATTCCCTTGGTCTAGAGAAACATCTCCATTGATAGAAACCGATTCCTGAAAACAAGTTAACATATGGCTGCCTATTTAGGCAGGACTTAAACCCAGAGAACTCATGACTGGCAGCTGTTTCTGATACATTGTTGCTGGTAACCTCCAACTCCACTTTTTTTTCATGGACTAACCTCATTACTGGAACAGTTGATGACTCAGAATCTTCTCTGACTACTGGGGAGTGAAGATGGCATGCAGCTGGGTGATGTTACAAAGAGGTGGCTCTCTGCCAATATTTCTAATTTTACCTACCTCATCAACCATTGGAGAAGGAAATGGCAACCCACTCTAGTATTCTTGGCTGGGAAATCCCATGGACGGAGGAGCCTGGCAGGCTACAGTCCAAGGGGTCACAAAGAGTTAGACACAACTTAAGAACTAAACAATATCGACCCTTGGTCTTGGTTTTGCCTGTATATAAAGGCAAGTAAATGGACCATAAACCATTCACAGGTAGACCTCCAAATTTTAATCTCTATGTATAATTTATTTTTGTTTCCATTGAAGATACTTATTCTTTTGTTGATGTTTGTCATACTGACTTTTAACAAAACAGATTGTAAAATATGATATAGAGCAGATTATAATTTAAAGTTTAAGGTAGGTAGCACCATAAATAACTCAGAGCCAGACCTATATAGTATTTATTTAGGATATCAAATACTTTTGTCTGGTGCACAGGAGAAAAAAGTAGTTACGTCAAAGAAAACAGATCTCTTAAGCAACCACAGAGTTCTACAGAATGACTGACTAAATAGCACAATATTTGTGGGCTGTTTTTTATAACATATATTCAGCAATTTGCTGTTTATAAGTCAGTATTTGCCTCTTAACTTTTCCAAGCAAGAGAAAAAAGCAAGTCTAATCTATTTATTCTAATCTTCTTCTTTTGGAAAGGAGTATACTCACAGCCAGAGAGAATGCCCAAACTTGTTGCTTTCTTGGTCAGCCCAGGCAGACTGCCAATTATGAAACCATGGAAATGTGGGGGAAAAAAGTCTAGATATTCATTCCCAAAGCCGAAATTGCTAGCATATCTGAAGCATCTGTATTGGTGGTAACTGTCAAACTTTGCATTGCAAAACTCAAAGCCAGAACTTGAGTGGGATATTAAATATGAGGATTCTGTTCTCAAGCACTGTAAAAGGCAAAAAAGGAAACTAAAAGCCCTAAGGCAAATATATTGCACTGACATTTGAAACTCTTACAATAGATTTTATTTATTATGCTTTTTAAAAACAAAGAACTAGAAATACACATTCCATTTTGCAAGGTGAGATACAGTCTCTCTATGACAATAAAAATGTAAAAATAAGGTATTTTATGTATTGAAATCCCAATGAATTTGGAATTTGCAAATGATCTCTTTCAGAGGACCTCAGGACAATAGTTTAAAAACTCTGGTGACTATATAATGATTCATATCCAGAAAGTGCTTGAAAATTGTTAAACACTGATGGTTTGTAATGCAAGTTGAAATAGTCCATACTGAAATGACCTCTGGTGAATTGAACTGGGGCTGAAAAAACTGTTTTGCCAGGGATCATGTTAAGTGAGTGCTAGCAAGCAGAGAGACAGGTGTTTCCTGTTCCCAACCACATGGCATAACCATATAGATTAGCTGCAGGGAATCTAGCCAGAGTATTTTTTTAAAACCTAATTCAATTTACCACCACTCACATGGAAATTGGTTTAGGTTTAAATTATATTCTAAATAATTTGGGGCTCATAATTAAGATTTATATGCTTTTCTATATTCCTAATATAGAAATACAATATAATATCCCAGAATCATAAATGCTAATAACAGGATGTACTCTTGAACTATCTCATCCAAACTCTGTTAATATAAGTATTCTGTTTATTACTGTCTTGGAAGGTAGGCTACCATTGTTTGCTTGAACACTTTCAGTGTAGGGAAGGGAGGAGGAAAAACTCAAGAATGATTGAGACAAATTTGTTTGTTTGTTTTAGATACCTCTGAGGCTGTTTAATGGTGACTGTTTAGATATTTAAACTAGAGATAAATAGTAAGTGCTGCATATGCAAAGTGGGAAAACACCATATTTGCACATCTTACTTAAGTATATATTAAATATATTAATGCCAACTTGGACTACCACACAATACTGCTTTTACATTCCTCAAAGAATTTTATTATATCCAGCAGAATACTAAAATGGAAGGGATGTTTTCTAGAGATAACACTAACAATGACATGAAGTGATTGTTCTCCATATGTCTGTCACACTCCTTCCCCTAAATATACCCATCCAATATACTATGGGATGTTAGGCACTGCAGAGTCTTCAAAGAAGAGAATTCCAGATTCAGTATCATTGCCCTGCCATGTACGATAATAAATCATCTGATTAGTTGTTGAAGAGTGAGAGAATGAAAGAGGCTGAGTCATGTGGCACTCATTGGCTTATAGAGGAGGGAGTCTTGGGATGTTGCTGAGGAGAGAATGACAGGAAATTTCTAAAATAGTATGTGCTAAGAGTTGAAAACTTTGTGGAAGTGATGGACCACCAAAACAGCAGATCCCTCTCATATTCTCTTATTAAAAACTAAATAACTGGTTATAATGCTTTATTATTTATGGTACTATGAAGGTTCTAAAAAAGATGTATATAGATCTCATGCATTAATCTGTTCTAGTGGGACAGCACAGGCCAGAGTCCTAGTTTGTGGAAGTCGGAGAACCATGAGTTAACTCCCAGAAACACTACTTAAGACCCAGAATTTTGGATAATTTATTTAACTTCTCTGTGCCTCAATTTCTTCATGTACAAAACAGAGATAATGATCTGTACTAAATAGACTTAAGAGTGAAAGTGAAGTTGCTCAGTCGTGTCCGACTCTTTGCGACTCCACGGACTGTAGCCCACCAGCCTCCTCAGTCCATGGAATTCTCCAGGCAAGAATAGTGGAGTGGGTTGCCATTTCCTTCTCCAGGGATCTTCCTGACCCAGGGATCGAACCTGGGTCTCCCTCATTGCAGGCAGACGCTTTACCGTCTGCTGCTGCTGCTGCTAAGTCGCTTCAGTTGTGTCCGACTCTGTGCGACCCCATAGACGGCAGCCCATCAGGCTCCCCCGTCCCTGGGACTCTCCAGGCAAGAACACTGCCATTTCCTTCTCCAATGCATGAAAGTGAAAGGGAAGTGGCTCAGTCGTGTCCAGCTCTTAGCGACACCATGGACTGCAGCCCACCAGTCTCCTCCGTCCATGGGATTTTCCAGGCAAGAATACTGGAGTGGGGTGCCATTGCCTTCTCCATTTACTGTCTGAGCCACAGCAAATAAAACAAAACAACAACAAAAAAATAGACTTGGGGTGATGAGTAAATAGGTAAACTCTGGCACAGAGCTTTTATTTGGTAAATACATTATTTTTACTTTTGTAAAATATTCTTCAATGTCATTAAGGGTGCTCTGTGTTTTTTTTTCACCTGTAAGGGAACATACACTACCGGCTCTCTGCTTTGTGTGCAGCTCTGGCTATGAAACCCTAAAAGATGGTATTTGGGTGAAATTGCAGAAATTTCTTTCTTTCCTCTTTTCTCTCTCTCTCTCTCCACTTTGCCCCTCGGCCTCTGCTTCCCCCTCCTTCTTTTTGCTGAGTCCTCAATTTTGTGGGACCTCACAGTTGTGCACTGAGGATCTGCCCACACAGGTAGTAATTTCCTGGGCTGCAGGCTGAAAGCACAAAGGCTTGCATGTGGTGGCTGGGACTTCCTCTGCTCTGGACAGATGAGAGAATAATTTTGGCCAAGAGGCAAGGGGGTGGGAAAGGGAGAGATTTCTCCAAGCAGTGCTTTGCTGATATCTTTCAAAAGAGAGAGAGAAAAAAAAAGATTATACCTCTAGGTTAAAAAGTAAGGCTAAACCACAGTTATGTAATTTTGAAAGATTCCTAAATCTGTATTGGCTCATTTAAAAACATTAAACTTCAAAGAAATAACAAAGAATTTCTCCTGACCTCATACTACATATATTCCTTTAAAAATTCAATTTGTAAAACATATTTCAAATGGTTATTCTCAAGAGACTATGCCTCAGTGAAGACCAGACACATGGAATATTTCAACTGTGTGTGGTTCTTCTTCATTTTTCCCCCCTTTTTCTTCACATACAGGATAGACCTTCTAGATGAATAAAGATATGGTGTGTGTATTTTCCAGGACCAAATTATCTTTGGGTTGTGATCAAGCATGAGAAATTTCCACCCTGAGGAAAAATATTTGAAGGGTACAAAATGAATGTAAGTTCATGGGTAAAACTACTTTTCTACTGTAAACATCATGTGTTCCAAATATATTTTCAGTAGAAAACACCTAGGAATTTCTAAATTATGTAATCTCTGGGGACATATAGATTGATGGTCTTCATAAAAATTTCAGGGTGGAAGAATGTTTAGAGATTTTCTTGTTCAAATTTCCCATTCTGCAGATAAATAAACAAACACCTAAATTATTTCAAGGAGAGAAATGAATGCATTCCAACTTTGTGATAGAAAATAGCTTTGTGTTTGAATGCTAACTAAAGCCAATTGCTAGTGCTTGTGTACAAATTTCTTTTGAGAAAGACTGAGAGTTAAGTTCAGGTTTGGCTGGAAAGTGTGCTAGAAAGGGTCCATTAGCATCTGCCCCAGACTCAGGATCAGTTATAAGAAAGCAAGAATGTCATGTGGTTGCTGACAGTAGCTATTGGCTAACGAGAGCAGAGCCTTTAAAATCAGTTAAGGTCTGGCAGTGGGTCGTGGTGTTACTTCTGCTTGTTAGGTAGATTTGTTTCTTAACATTTCTGCACTTCAGTTTCCTTATTGGTCAAGTGGGAATTAATTATTTATTGAGAAGAGATTTATTGATATAATCAGAGCTTTATCTACAGTGTTAGATTTGCTTTTTAGAATGGAGAAGGAAATGGCAACCCACTCCAGTACTCTTGCCTGGAGAATCCCATGGACGGAGGAGCTTGGTGGGCAACAGTCCACAGTTTGCAGAGTCGGACACAACTGAGCAACTTCACTTTCACTTTTTAGAATGAATGATGCTATCTTTCATATTAACTGATCTCTTATCCAGGTTGGATTTGGTAGCCGAAGACTATGATTGTGAAAAGAAAATGGAGAGAAGCTGTGAAAAATGTGGCTCAGAGGTTAAAGCATCTGCCTCCAATGCGGGAGACTCGGGTTCAGTCCCTGGGTTGGGAAGATCCCCTGGAGAAGGAAATGGCAATCCACTCCAGTATTCTTGCCTGGAGAATCCCATGGATGGAGAAGACTAGTAGGTTATATATAGTCCACGGGGTTGCAAAGAGTCGGACACGACTGAGTGACTTCACCCTAAACATAGTGAGAAAATGAAGAGCATTGAGCAAAAGTCATGTGGAAGGAAAACCTGAGGAATATCACCATACATGAATGTTAATAATGCTTATAAGAAATCTGAAGAGCCATATAGAAGTCACCTCTGTGGAGATTCTCCCAAGATCAGGGTGGAAAAATCATGACAACATTAAGCCTATCAGAGATCAGGGTAGGTACATTTTGATCAGGGTGGGTATATTTTGTGCTGCAGATACAAGACTTCCACAAGACCAGGAAACTGGTGTCTCTGAGTAAGAAAACTTGAAAGACTGCAGGTAAGCTGGCACCAGGGTAAGAAGCATGACTGTATAAGCTTTCCTGTCAATAGCTTTGATGATCTGAAACAAAATAGTGCATTACAATAAAAACTTCTCTGCTTTTAAGCTATAGAAAAAAATTGAAAATACTTATCTGTAGGTTTATAGATAAAATACAGACTTTTCTGCCTCTGTGGACCATGCATATGACAAAAAGTGCAACACCAAAGAAAAGTCTTTTAACATTCTGCAACTAGTATGAGTACCATCTTTGTGGGCATCTTCAATAACTCCCACAGTTTTCAATAGATCTTGGGTTTTCAATAATGAAGATTGTTTCGGTGGTCAATTTATACCTGATCCTGTTTTGCTGATTCTAAGATGTAGTATTAGAGAAGGAAATGACAACACATTCCAGTATTCTTGCCTGGAGAATCCCATGGACAGAGGACTCTGGTGGGTTACAGTCCGGGGGATCACAAAGAGTTGGATACATGATTAGTGGCTAAACAGCAAAAAGCTGTGGTACAGCTAGATTGTCAAAATGAGCTCTTGTGAGAATTGTGAAGATGGAGATTTTGTAAAATGACTAAAGGCAAAGAAAAATCCATGGTTGACAGAGAGGTGTGATTGATCCACTAGACCTGGGGAGAAAGTGAAATGAGGACAGGCCATAATAACATTACTAGAACTGTTCAAGGCCAAAAAATTACACAAGAAAGACAGGACAATTTTTAGAGCTGAAAAGAACATTTGAAATATTACTACCTGTTTTAAACACACTTGTATAAAACACGTTTGTTCATGTTTGACTTGGCAGGTGAAATTGATATCTTTATGCGTCATGTGAGACTTTCTCTTCGAACCTACATAAATATTTAAAACTAATAATAATAAATACTTAGTAAGTTCCTACTCTATGCTAGTCACTGATAAGTTTGTTTACCTACTTTTAATGATTAGGAAAAATATGATACCTGAGAGGGTAACTCCTTGCTGAAGGGTAGTTATTATTTTTCCCACATCCACACTGTTAGGAAGGGATAGAGTATGAGCTGGAATCAAGCCTGTGCTCTTTTTTCTGTTATACTAGGGTTGAATTTCTGAAAGCCAGTCATATTATATTAATAGTCTCCTGATGGATGAATCACTTTTATCTCTTATTTATTATGCACCCCCACACAATTCATTACTTATTTTCCTAATAAAACTTACATTTATAGATGTTACTGTCTTCATTACTTCATAGAAGATTGAGAGAAGTTAGATACTAATGGCAGAAACTCATGTTTGTTATGAGAGTAGGAAACACAAACACATCTGGAAACCTACTGTCAAATTTATATTTTTTTAATGTAGGCCATTATCTGGTTAAAATTATATAGTATCTATCATTTGTGTTGTCTCATATATAATGGCCTGCATTTAACTATCAAAAGATGTTATTAGTTTTGAAATTCCTTTTATAAATGATTTAGGGGGTCAACAATGGACTGGTTCAAAATTGGAAAAGGAGTACATTAAGACTGTATATTGTCATCCTGCTTATTCAACTTATATGCAGAGTACATCATGTGAAATGCCAGGCTGGATAAAGCTCAAGCTGGAATCAAGATAGCCAGGAGAAATACCAATAACAGATATGTAGATGACACCACGCCAATGGCATAAAGTGAAGAGGAGCTCTAGAGCCTCTCGATGAAAGAGAAGAGTGAAAGTTCAGTTCAGTTGCTCAGTCGTATCTGACTCTGTGACCCTACGGATGGCAGCATGCCATCCATCACCAGCTCTCAGGGCTTGCCGAAACTCAGGTCCATCAAATCGGTGATGCCATCCAACCATCTCATCTTCTGTTGCCTCCTTCTCCTGCCGTCAATCTTTCCCAGCATCAGCGTTTTGTCCAAGGAGTCAGTTCACATCAGGTGGCCAAAGTAGGAGCTTCAGGTTCAGCATCAGTCCTCCCAAGGAACATTCAGGACTGAATTTCTCTAGGATGGACTGGTTGGATCTCCTAGCATTCCAAGGGACTCTCAAGCATCTTTTCCAACACCACAGTTCAAAAGTATCAACTCTACAGCACTCAGCTTTCTTTATAGTCCAACTCTCACATCCAGACATGACTACTGGAAAATTCATAGCTTTGACTAGATGGAAAAAACTAAGATCATGGCAACCAGTCCCATCACTTCATGGCGAATAAATGGGGAAAAAATGGAAACAGTGACAGATTTTACTTTCTTGGGCTCTAAAATCACTATGAAGTATGACTGCAGCCATGAAATTAAAAGGTTTTCTCCTTGGAAGATGAGCTATGAAAAACTTAGAGAGTGTATTAAAAAGCAGACACATCACTTTGCTGACAAAGATCTCTATAGTCAAAGCTATGGTTTTTCCAGTAATGTATGGAAATAAGACTTGGACCATAAAGAAGGCTGAGCACCAAAGAATTGATGCTTTCAAACTGTAGTCCTGAAGAAGACTTTTGAGAGAAAGGAAATCAATCAAGTCAGTCCTAAAAGAAATAATTCCTGAATATTCATTGGAAGGACTAATGCTGAAGCCCCAATACTTTGGCCACCTGATATGAAGAGCTGACTCACTAGAAAAGACCCTGATGCTGGGAAAGGTTGAGAGCAGGAGGAGAAGGGGATGACAGAGGATAAGATAGTGGAATGGCATCACTGACTCAATGGACATGAATTTGAGCAAACTCTGGGAGATAGTGAAGGACATAGAAGCCTGGTGTGCTGCAATCCATGGGGTTGCCAGGAGCTGGGCATGACCAAGCAACTGAACAACATCAAGGGCATCAAGCTATGATGATGCATGGCAACTAGAATTTGGTGATGACACTTTGTAATGAATACATATGTCAAATTATAATGTTGACACCAGAAACTTATATAATATTATATACCAATTTTACTTCAATTAAAAATATTACACTAAACATTCTATTACTGCAATGCACTTGTAAATGAAGAAAATCAGTCATTGTACTGTGAGTGGAAGATCTGGTTAGTGTGTAGACAATTGGATGGAATGGATTCTCAGAGTAAGGGAAGATTTTAAATAGAAAAGATTTATACTTTACTGTTCAAATCCTTTTGAGCTTAATTAGGTCCCATTTGTTTATTTCTGTTTTGTATTTCCATTCCTCTAGAAGATGGATCAAAAAAGATATTGCTGCAATTTACATCAAAGAGCTTTCTTATGTTTTCCTCAATTGTTTTATGTTTTTCCACTAATTGTTTAATTATTTATAGAATCATGCCTCATACTTAGACCCTTTAATCCATTTTGAGTTTATTTTTGTATACAGTGTTAAAAAATGTTCTGGCTTCATTCTTTTACATGCAGGTGTCCAGTTTTCCTAGCATCATTTATTGAAGAGACTTTTTCTCCAGTGTAAAGTCTTGCTTCCTTTATCATAGACTGATTACCACAGATGTGTGTGTTTGCAAAATGAAAAGACAATCCAAAGAATGGGAGAAAATATTTGCAAATTAGGCGACTGGCAAGGTATTAATCTCTAAAATATGCAAACCGCTCATGCAGCTCAATATAAAACAGAACAAAAAATTCTTTAAAAACAGGCAGAAGATCTACATAGACATATCTCCAAAGAAGGTTATTACAGATGGCCAATAGGCACATGAAAAGATGCTCAACACGGCTAATTATTAGAGAAATGCAAATCAATGTCACCTCACCCGTCAGAATGTCTGTCATCTCAAAGTCTACAAATAACAAATGCTAGAGAGGATGTGGAGAAAAGGAAATCCTCTGACTGTTGATGGGAATGTAAGTTGGTACAGCCACTACGGAGATGCATATAGAGATTTTATTTTTTTAAGATTTATTCCTGGCTGTGCTGATCTTCGTTGCTATATGAGGGCTTTCTCTAGTTGCAGAGAGCAGGGCTACTCTTTGTTCTGGTATCTTCTTTTGTTTTGGAGTACGGGCTCTGGACACACAGGCTTCAGCAATTGTGGTGCACAGGCTTAACTGCACTGCCATATATGAAACCTTCCCAGAGCAGGGATCAAATATGTATCACCTGCAATGGCAGGCAGATTCTTAACCACTGGACACCAAGGAAGCCCTGGAAGTTCTTTAAAAACTAAAAATAGAACTACCATATGATTTAACAATCACACTCCTGTGCCTATATTTGGAGAAAACCATGGTTCGAAAGGATACACGCACCCCAGTGTTCACTGCTGGGAAAGACTGAGGGCATGATGAGAAGGGGGTGACAGAGTATGAGATGGTTGGATGGCATCACTGACTCAATGAACATGAGTTTGAGCACACTCTGGGAGATAGTGAAGGACAGGGGAGCCTGATGTGCTGCAGTCCATGGGGTTACAAAGAGTTGGACACAACTGAGTGACTGAACAACAATGTTCACTGCAGCATGACCAGCAACAGTCAAGACCTGGAAGCAATGCAGATGTCCATCAACAGAAGAAGAGATAAAGAAGATGTGGTATATGCATACAATGGGATATTACTCAGCCATTAAAAAGAAAAATGGAAAAAAATTGCCATTTGCAGCAACATGAATGGACCTGGAGATTATCATACTAAGTAAAATAGGTCAGACAGAGAAAGCTAAATATCATATCATTAATGTGCAGAATCTAAAAAATGATGCAAATAAACTTGTCTAAAAAATAGAAATTCACAGATTTAGAAAACAAACTTTTGCTTACCAAAAGGGAAAGGTCAGGGGAGGGACACATTAGGATTTTTAGATTGACATAGCCAGCAAAGACCTGATGTATAACACAGACGACTGTGCTAAATATTCTATAATAGTATAAAGGAGAAAATAATTTAAAATTTGATATGTATATATGTACTTTGCCATACACCTGAAACTAACACAACATTGTAAATAACTATACTCCAATATAACATAAAATATTTTTAAGAAGATTTAAAGTTTGTATTATATTTCCATAGTTTTGTGTTGTCAAAAAAACTTGTTTCATACTGGAAGAACAAACATCATTTTACCCTGGAAGGCAAGTGGATATTCTTGAGGAAGACAGCATACAAAATCCTGTATTATTTCCATTTAAGGAGATATTGTTCTAAGGTTCTTACATATACATATTTATATATAATATTCAAAACCTACCCCATATGTACTACTGTTATTAAATTACTTTAAAAAATAATCATATGTGGTGATCAAAAG
>SJYC01128495.1:0-15589 GCA_006408675.1 Madoqua kirkii | reverse complement strand
ATATCATATGCTACAATTCATTTTTAAAATGTGCTTTATAGGTAAGATACTGCTGTATTAGGGCCATACAATATTGAGATTCTGAATATTTTAGTATATTTTGCTGATATCTAGTATCCAAAAAGCTCTTGTGGGAATAATTCTCTTAATTTATTAGCAGAAGCAGAGAGGCAAGTTCATTTCTAGAAGATCTGTTCAGGGATGTAAAGGTCTAGTGTGGAATGAACAAATATTTGTTGAAGTTTGTAAATAAAGAGTTGACCTGAATGTTACATAAAACATAGGAATGAAAAGCTCTCCCAGGATGGCTTCTGGATCACCATGAATTTTCTTATTATGAAATAAAAAGATTATTTCTTTTTATTTTATAAAATAAGATTTTTCTTTTTATTTCTTAATAAAAAATATTTTTCTTATTAAGAAAAAAATATGCCTATAGATTACAACAGTTATTGAAATATTTGAATTTAAAGGATCAGAAGTTGATCCAATTGAACTAATCAGAAGTTGGCCTGATCCAATGGAGGCATGAAACCCTACTTGCCATTTTTTATTTTCCCATTATTGGTCTGTTACCTGTTCTGTCCTCTAGTATTGACTCATAAAATTGACACTATACCCCTTATCTGTACGTTTAAGGAAATCACACTTGGTGGCTTTGTTGTCTGTGCAAATTCAGAAGTTACTGAAAAATCATTTAACACATAATTAGATTGGGCTTCTCTGGGCTCAGTGGTAAAGAATCCACCTGCCAGTCCAGAAAACAAGGGTTTAAACTGTCAGGAAGACCACCTGGAGAATGAAACAGCAACTTACCCCAGTATTCCTGAGTGGGAAATCCCATGGATAGGGGAGTCAGCAGGCTACAGTTCATGGCGTTACAAAGAGCAGGACACAATTTAAACAACTAAACAACATCAATTAGGATTACATTATAGCAAACACTCAGAAGAGACTTGGGTTACAATTTCCTGAGTCTCCAAAAAGAAAGTCTTTTGTTGTCTTGCTGCTTAATCAATTCATCTTATTTTTAATCTTTATTCTCAAGAGAACACTTAAACCCTGTAAATTCTTAAGAGTTAATCATGACTATAGGGTATGGAATAAACTTTCAGTAAAATCTTACAGGCACATTTGGGCAGTTCATTTTAGACACATTCCAGAAAGAATATTTTTATGTGTGCAATTCCAGATAATTTCACCATACACATCATCCCTGAGAGGTTAGGGTTTATGCGGATTTTATTATAGTCATAATGAATTTATTATATTGTTACTAGAACTGACACAGGGCAATTTAATAGAGCAAAGTGTATTTTAAAATAACAGCAATGATTCTATTTGATGAAGGTTAAATTAATTGCTCATAGCAAAATATTACAAGAAGCTTTCCCTTTATTCTGTCATTATTTGTTAAAAAGCTTTTATTCAAACAGCTCTTTGGTGTGACTGAGCTGGATGTTGAATAGAGTAATGGTAACAATGCCTATAAATAATTGAGATACTATAGGACAAAGGGACGACAGAGGATGAGATGGTTGGACGGCATCACCGACTCAATGGACGTGAGTTTGAACAAGCTCCGGGAGATGGGGAAGGACAGGGAAGCCTGGTGTGCTGCAGCCCTGGGGGCTGCAAGGAGTCAGACATGACTGAGCAACTGAACAACAACATTACGCGTCAAACTGCTCACAATTAAAATTAACAAAAAATCTGTATGTTCAACATTAGCAGCCCATTTCTCCTATTGGGAAATTGTGCATAAAACAGTTAAGTAATAGGCCTAAATCCCAAGGCTTATAAGTAAGAGAATTAGGATTTCAAACCCAGATTTGAATGACTCAAAAGTCCTGCTCTTTCCCACTATGATGCATCCTCTTACTTGATGAAAAGGATCCAGACAATGTTGAATCAGAAATTAGTTCAAGTGACACATGTAACATCAGTGCTTGATGTGAGGAGAAGAATCATGTACATTCTATGTGAAGTTAATGCATTCCAGCAGCTAGAAAGTCACATCATAATTCTGGAAGACTCTAGATCTAAAGTGTAGAGCAATTCTTGCATCTGTATCTGTTATGAAATCACAGAGCAGGTGAGCCCTAGGGCTAGCATCTTCTCTCTATATATATAATACAGTTAAAGAATATTGGTCCAAAATTTTTCTATACACAAAATAATCTATATGTAACACTAGCTCTGTGATTCCTCTCTCAATTATTTATATAAAGATTTTTCCTTTAGTTATATATCTTTTGTTTCATATTGTCAAATTCTTACAGTATAGTAATATATAAAACAACCTGAATAAGCACTGACTTGATCTTAGAAACATACATGATTTATATCTAAGAAGTTGCCTTATCATGGTGGGTGGCTTATAGCAATCACAAAATTTTTCAAAATCAGGTTACTAGTACACTCCTAGTTTAAAGACAAGACAAAAATTTAGCCTAACAAATACACAAAACATGGTTTAGTGGTACAGACACAGGCTTAGTATTCTCAGTCTGAGCTGAATTGCCTTAAATTTCATTTTTTACTTTTTAAATATTTCTACATGTATTAAAAATATAAACATAGCAAATATTGTAAATGACCCAAAATTATAATATGCCATGTATAATGTTTCCCACTCAACACTTTCAGCCTCCAGCCCCAATGGTATCTTATGAACTATTTTTAATTTGTTCTTGTAAAGCACTGAGGCAAATTCCAAGTATTTATGTATCTTTATTTTCTTTAACAGCATCATAAACTTTCATAGGGTTCAAGGACACTAATTTTCAAAGAAAGTATTTTGTTATGAATAATGATGGTGGTTATGATACCACCCTTATGTCAGAAAGTGAAGAGGAGCTAAAAAGCCTCTTGAAAGTGAAAGAGGAGAGTGAAAAAGTTGGCTTAGAGCTCAACATTCAGAAAACAAAGATCATGGCATCTGGTCCCATCACCTCATGGGAAATAGATGGGGAAACAGTGTCAGACTTTATTTTGGGGGGGCTCCAAAATCACTGTAAATGGTGACTGCAGCCATGAAATTAAAAGACACTTACTCCTTGGAAGAAAAGTTATGACCAACCTAGATAGTATATTCAAAAGCAAAGACATTACTTTGCTGACTAAGTTCCTTTTAGTCAAGGCTATTGTTTTTCCTGTGGTCATGTATGGATGTGAGAGCTGGAGTGTGAAGAAGGCTGAGCGCCAAAGAATTGATGCTTTGAACTGTGGTGTTTGAGAAGACTCTTGAGAGTCCCTTGGACTGCAAGGAGATCCAATCAGTCCATTTTGAAGGAGATCAGCCCTGGAATTTCTTTGGAAGGAATGATGTTAAAACTGAAACTCCAGTCCTTTGGCCACCTCATGCGAAGAGTTGACTCATTGGAAAAGACTCTGATGCTGGGAATGATTAGGAGCAGAAGGAGAAGGGGATGGCCGAGGATGAGATTGGCTGGATGGCATCACGGACTCAATGTACGTGAGTCTGAGTGAACTCCGGGAGTTGGTAATGAACAGGGAGGCCTGGCGTGCTACGATTCATGGGGTCGCAAAGAGTCGGATACCACTGAGCGACTGAACGGAGAAATTTTATTAGTTACAAAGACGAAAATCAATTGGTAATAGCTTAAGGCAATGGCACCCTACTCCAATACTCTTGCCTGGAAAATCCCATGGACGGAGGAGCCTGGTAGGCTGCAGTCCATGGGGTCACTGAGAGTTGGACGCGACTCAGTGACTTCACTTTCACTTTCATGCATTGAAGAAGGAAATGGCAACCCACTCCAGGGTTCTTGCTTGGAGAATCCCAGGGACAGCAGAGCCTCGTGGGCTGCCGTCTATGGGGTCACACAGAGTCGGACAAGACTGAAGCAACTTAGCAGCATCAATAACAAGCAATGTATTGGACATATATTGTGGTAGCACAGAGACCTGAAAGAAAAGCTAAGCACTCAAGTCTTAGAAAAGACAGCTTCAAAATTAGACCAGTTCAAATCACACAACAATCTCCTGTAAGATTTTGTCTGTCACTGGTTTCCATTTCTTCCTGTGGGTCACCTTTATTATCTTAACCATAGATGGACTTCACTACAAGATGGGGGTGGAAGTAGCCATCTACAACTCTGTACCCAAATACTTTAAAAAATGCTTAAAAACAACTTTCAAAACCATCTGCCTTTCAAAAGGACCAGTTTGGGGCATGAACCACTATGGCAAGGAGAATAAAATATCATTTGTGATACAGCTGGAGTTCCTGCTCTGTCTCCAGTGTCTTACAATTCTCAACAAGTATTTATGGAATTACCATCCCAAAGACAGCTTTGTAAAATAGTAACACTGAAAAAAGCCCAAGTACTTAAGAAACATCTTGTGTTGATAAACCGGAATTATTGTAATTTTACAATGTATATATATAAATTTTCTCGGTAGTCACAATGGATTAAAATGTATTAGATGATTTCTACTAATTCTGACAAGATTATTCCTACATAATCACTAAATCCACCATTTAATCAATCTGTTGTTGCTATTTGAGATTAACTAAGAGAGAGATGACTACATGCCTAGTTTGAGTATATGAGAATGTCATCTCCTCAATTTGATTTGAATAAACTTTTTTTTTTGAAAATTAATGGTTTAAAATCTTTAATCTATCCTTACTTCCAGCAATACTCATTGAAATTGTACCCAGTGTGAGGCCCTGGTCCAGGTGCTAGAAATAGAGCTGTTTATAAGGCAAATCTTTGTTATATTGGGCTTATAATTAGATGAGTATTGCTATTTGAGATTAACTAAGAGAGAGATGACTACATGCCTAGTTTGAGTATATGAGAATGTCATCTCCTCAATTTGATTTGAATAAACTTTTTTTTTTGAAAATTAATGGTTTAAAATCTTTAATCTATCCTTACTTCCAGCAATACTCATTGAAATTGTACCCAGTGTGAGGCCCTGGTCCAGGTGCTAGAAATAGAGCTGTTTATAAGGCAAATCTTTGTTATCATTGGGCTTATAATTAGATGAGTAATAAATCCAAAAAATGCAAATCAAAACAGATATTGAAAAGTGTTATTAAGAAAGCAGAGCTATTAGGATAAACCAAGAGAGTAATGACATGTAAGACACTGATATTTTAGACATGGCACCCAGATTAGCCTGTTCTTTGAGTGTTTTTTGAGCAAGTCCTAAGTGAGGGAGAATGGTTGGGCAAGTAACTCAGGACAGAGAGAATTACATGTATAAGGATCTGAGGAAAGGATCCAGTGTCCAGAAATCTCCAAGATAGCTATAGAGGCTTGTGGAGGCCTCAGAGTGGTAGGACATGGGGTTGGATCATATAAATCTTTATAGACTATGTAAGAAGTAAAACAATTTATTTTTGTTTCAAATTATCTCTGGAATTGCCCCATGTCTATTATGTTAAGACTACTGTTAGGTGAGCAGGTCTGCAGAGTGAAATGGGGGACTCCAACAATTCTAATTATTAATATATTAATTTGTGCCTAGTTGTGCTAGCAACTTTTATTTGATGATTTCAAATAAAGTACATTTTCCATAAAAAATTTAAATTTGATTGCATCAAATCAGGTTTATGTTTTAGATGGGGGATCCACTAAACATTGGGAATAAAAACACAGAACATATTTAACAACTTCCAATTAGATAGGGAAGACAAATAAAATGACTAATAGATGGAGATGCTATGGTGCGAGAAGAAGACCATCTAAACCAGTCCTTAAAAAGACAGGAGGGTCTAACAAGGCTTATTGAAAGGTAATTTTAAAATTATTCTAAAAATGTACAAAGACTGGAGGCAAGCAGGGGAGTGTGGTCAATTTAGGAAATAAATGGTTAAGGAAATCAGCATGACTGAGACAAAAGACAGAGAGGATTGTTTCATTGTTGGTTTGTTTGCTCACTGGGATTTGGTTTCTAGAGGTAGAGTTTGGGAAGCTGGGAGAAATAAGGAGCAAAGATAAGCAGAAGCCAGTTTGAGAGACATGAAGCAGCAGCTGGAGAACGCATCCAAGTGCCCTTCCCTTTGCTTTGCCTGAGCGCTCACTGCTGGAGTCCTCGGCAGTGTGGAAACCAATGGCCCCCAAGCCTTCCCCAAGGAGGCCTGGCGCGTAGCTCGAAAGGCAAAGGCAGGAGTGAAGCTAAGGCCAGCAAGGCGCCAGTGCATTCTCCTAGCCTCCCCCATACTGCCCCTTGCTGGGAAGTAAGCCTAGCTGCTAGGCAATACTGGCAAGGTTCTCCCAGTGCAGAGCAGCCTAGCATTAGGCACTCTGCCAGATCCACACGGTGAGCAGGGCTGGAGCTCTGCCATTCTGGAGGCACACTCCGGACTTCCCAGGAAAGGCTGGCAGAAATCCGAAGCGGGATGCTTCGTCTTCCCCCAAGGAGAAGTGCTTCACCGCGTGCTGTGCAAGTGGCTTGAGTTGAGGGCGGAACGCATCCAATGGAGATCTTCGCTGGGGGCCTGGTTCCCCGAGGTGGGGCTCTGGACGGGCCTCAGACACGCAGGGGAAGGCCGAACCCACAGGCAAACGCCTCTGCTGGCTATGGGAGCGCTAGGGAAACCACTGCTGTCAGGCACTTGTTTGGCGCACAAGAAGTGCCACTCCGGGTGTGGAGCTGCAGACCCCAGGCAGGGGCCCTGGGCGCCTGGTGCTCTCTGTGCTGCGCTGCGTCTGTGCAGGCAAGCAGCTGCTGGAGAACGCATCCAAGTGCCCTTCCCTACCCTTTGCGAGACAGCTCACTGCTGGAGTCCTTGCCAGTGTGGAAAGCACTGGCCCCTATGCCTTCCCCAAGGAGGGCTGGCATCTAGCTCGAAAGGCAAAGTGAGGAGCAAACCTGAGGCCAGCAAGGTGACAGTGCCTTCTCCCAGCCTCCCCCAGAATGCCCCTTGATGGGAAGTAAGCCTAGCAGCTAGGCAAGTCTGGGAAAGGCTCGCCGAGGGCAGAGCAGCATCGCACCAAGCACTCTGCCAGATCAGGCCTGGGAGCAGAGCTGGAGCTCTGCCGTGCTGGAGGCACACTCCGTTCTTCCCAGGAAAGGCTGGCAGAAGCCCCCAGAGGGCTGCCTCGTCTTCCCCCACGGAGACTTGCTCCACCGCCTGCTGTGCACGGGGCTGACAGTTGGGGGCGCCACGCACCCGCTGGAGATCTTTGCTGCTTAGCTGGTACCTGGAAGTGGGGCTGTGGGTGGGAGTTAAAACACGCAGGGGAAGGCCCAACCCACAGTCACATGGCCCTGCTTGCTAGGGGAGCGCTAGGGAAAGCACTGCTGTCAGGCACTTGCTTGGCGACCAAGGAGTCCGACTCTGGGTGTGGAGCAGCAGACCCCAGGCAGAGGCCCTGGGCGCCTGGTGCTCTCCGTGCTGCGCTGCGTCTGTGCGGGAAAGCAGCAGCTGGTGAACGCATCCAAGTGCCCTTCCCTTCCCTTTGCGTGAGCGCTCACTGCTGGAGTCCTTGGCAGTGTGGAAAGCACTGGCCCCTAAGCCTTCCCCAAGAGGGCCTGGCGCCTAGCTTGAAAGGCAAAGGCAGGAGTGAAGCTGAGGCCAGCAAGCCTTCAGTGCTTTCTCCTAGCCTACCCCAGACTGCCCCTTGCTGGGAAGTAAGCCTAGCAGCTAGGCAAGTCTGGGCAAGGCTCGCCCAGGGCAGAGCAGCATCGCACCAAGCACTCTGCCAGATCAGGCCTGGGAGCAGAGCTGGAGCTCTGCCGTGCTGGAGGCACACTCCGTTCTTCCCAGGAAAGGCTGGCAGAAGCCCCCAGAGGGCTGCCTCGTCTTCCCCCACGGAGACTTGCTCCACCGCCTGCTGTGCACGGGGCTGACAGTTGGGGGCGCCACGCACCCGCTGGAGATCTTTGCTGCTTAGCTGGTACCTGGAAGTGGGGCTGTGGGTGGGAGTTAAAACACGCAGGGGAAGGCCCAACCCACAGTCACATGGCCCTGCTTGCTAGGGGAGCGCTAGGGAAAGCACTGCTGTCAGGCACTTGCTTGGCGACCAAGGAGTCCGACTCTGGGTGTGGAGCAGCAGACCCCAGGCAGAGGCCCTGGGCGCCTGGTGCTCTCCGTGCTGCGCTGCGTCTGTGCGGGAAAGCAGCAGCTGGTGAACGCATCCAAGTGCCCTTCCCTTCCCTTTGCGTGAGCGCTCACTGCTGGAGTCCTTGGCAGTGTGGAAAGCACTGGCCCCTAAGCCTTCCCCAAGGAGGCCTGGCGCCTAGCTTGAAAGGCAAAGGCAGGAGTGAAGCTGAGGCCAGCAAGCCTTCAGTGCTTTCTCCTAGCCTACCCCAGACTGCCCCTTGCTGGGAAGTAAGCCTAGCAGCTAGGCAAGTCTGGGCAAGGCTCGCCCAGGGCAGAGCAGCATCGCACCAAGCACTCTGCCAGATCCAGCCTGGGAGCAGAGCTGGAGCTCTGCCGTGCTGGAGGCGCACTCAGTTCTTCCCAGGAAAGGCTGGCAGAAGCTCGCATCGGGCTGCCTCGTCTTACCCAGAGGGACTTGCTCCACCGCATCCTGTGCTAGGTGCTGCCAGGTGGGGGCGCCACGCACCCGCTGGAGATCTCGGCTGCGGGGCTGGGTCCTGGAGGTGGGCCAGTGGGCGGGAGCTCAAACACGCAGGGGAAGGCCCAACCCACAGTCACATGGCCCTGCTGGCTAAGGGAGCGCTAGGGAAAGCACTGCTGTCAGGCACTTGCTTGGCGCCCAAGGAGTCCGACTCCGGGTGTGGAGCAGCAGACCCCAGGCAGGGGCCCTGGGCGCCTGGTGCTCTCTGTGCTGCGCTGCGTCTGTGCAGGCAAGCAGCTGCTGGAGAACGCATCCAAGTGCCCTTCCCTACCCTTTGCGAGACAGCTCACTGCTGGAGTCCTTCGAAGTGTGGAAAGCACTGGCCCCTATGCCTTCCCCAAGGAGGCCTGGGGTCTAGCTCGAAAGGCAAAGTCAGGAGCAAAGCTGAGACCAGCAAGGTGCCAGTGCTTTCTCCCAGCCTCCCCCAGACTGCCCCTTGCTGGGAAGGAAGCCTAGCACCTAGGCAAGTCTGGGCAAGGCTCGCCCAGGGCAGAGCAGCATCGCACCAAGCACTCTGCCAGATCCAGCCTGGGAGCAGAGTTGGAGCTTGGCCTTGCTGGAGGTGCACTCGTTTCTTCCCAGGAAAGGCTGGCAGAAGCCCGCAGCAGGCTGCCTCGTCTTCCCCCGCGGAGACTTGCTCCACCGTGTGCTGTGCACATGGCTGCCAGTTGGGGGCGCCACTCACCCGCTGGAGATCTTGGCTTCGGGGCTGGTTCCTGGAGGTGGGCCTGTGGGCGGGAGCTCAGACACGCAGTGGAAGGCCCAGCCCACAGGCACACGCCACTGCTGGCTAACTCAGTGCTAGGGAAAGCACTACTGTCATGCACTTATTTGGCGCCCAAGGAGTCCCACTACGGGTGTGGAGCTGCAGACCCCAGGCAGGGGCCCTGGGCCCCTGGTGCTATCCGCGTTGCGCTGTGTCTGTGTGGGCAAGCAGCAGCTGGAGAACGCATCCAAGTGCGCTTCCCTACCCTTTGAGGGAGCACTCACTGCAGGAGTCCTTTGCAGTGTGGAAAGCATTGGCCCCTAACTCTTCCCCAAGCAGCCTAACTCGAAAGGCAAGGCAGGAGTGAAGCTGAGGACAGCAAGGCGCCAGTGCCTTCTTCTAGCCTCCCCCAGACTGTCGCTTGCTGCGAAGGAGCCTAGCAGCTAGACAAGTCTGGGCAAGGCTCGCCCAGGACAGAGCAGCATCCAACCAACCACTCTACCAGATCCAGCTTGTGAGCAGAGCTGGAGCTCTGCCGTGCTCGAGGCACATTCGGTTCTTCCCAGGAAAGGCTGAATAAATACTACACTATTGGAAACATTGGAATGGTGATTTTTTACTCTTATTACTATTATTTCAGACATTCAGATATGATTTTTTCTACGACCTTTGCCCTTGCCAGGTTTACATTTGAAATTGTAATGATTAAGACACAGTCTTTCAGTTGCCTATCATTAAAACAGTTCTCTAAAGGAATAATTTCCAGAGCCAAATGAGTACATCAAAGCTTGCACTGAAAGGAATCAAAGGCAACATTCTCTTCCTTTGCATTTTTCCTTAATGCATCTGTGTTTGGAGAATGAGTATTTGTTCTGTCATGTTTAACTTCATTAAATTATATCTTCATGAAAACTTATTAAACTTCTTTTTGTAAGTTTCAATAAGTCCTTTTTAAAAATATAGTCTTGACTATCTTAACAATTCATTGATACTGTTTGTTTTTATCTTATGCAAATGGTAGGATCAGTTATAGCAATAATTTCAGATTCTTTTAAATAAACATCAGATTCTAATTACTGTAAACTGAAACACTTCTAAGAAAACAGTTTAATTTATGCAATTTAAAAAAACCCTACAGCTGTACTTGTGAGACACATTATTGCTTTGACGCCAGTGACCTAACCACATGTACTATTTTTCTCTTGCAACATTTTTTAAAGTGTCTTTGACATTATATTTTATGATCTTTGACGTCTTAGCCATTCCCCAGAAATGCTTTCATTTTTCTAATATAAATATATTATTTACATGGAAAAAAAACAGATGATTCTAAACATTGAGTAGACATTATCAAAAAAATTAGTTTTTTGTTTATATAGCTTCTTACACTGTGTTATGAAAATAAAGCATGAAAACGTGTGTATTCGATGCAGGATACAGGATGCTTGGGGCTGATGCACTGGGATAACCCAGAGGGATGTTATTGGGAGGCAGGTGGGAGGGGGGGTTCAGGAATGGGAACTTATGTACACCAATGGCGGATTCATGTTGATGTATGGCAAAACCAATACAGTAAAGTAAAAAATAAATAAAATAAAATGAATAAAGTTGTGAAAATTTCAACTAGTTTGCTATTTAGATCAGCGGTCCCCAACTTCTGGGACGTCAGCTGGTACCTGCTGTCAGATCCGTGATGGCATTACATTAGAAATAAAGTGCATAATGCACTTCAAAACCATCCCCCAAATCCCTGGTTTGTGGGAAAATTGTCTTCCACGAAATCAGTCCCTGGTTCCAAAATGGTTGGGGACTGCTGACCTAGAGAATCTTTCTACAGCAACAATAAAACAATATGTAACATATCTTAAAAGAAACAAAAATATATCAGAAAGTACATGCACCCCAATGTTCAGAGCAACACTATTTACAGCAGCCAAGACATGGAGGCAACATGTGTCCATCAATTGATGAATAAAGAAGATGTGGCAGACACATACTCACACACACACACTGGAATGCTAATCAGTCATAAAAGTAATGAAATCTTGCCAGCCATTTTCAGCAGTTTGTATGGACTTGGGGGGCATTATGTTAAGTGAAGTAAGCCAGAGAAACTGTAAAATGTCAATTATATGTGAAATATAAAAGATGGAACTAGTGAGTAAAATAAAAAAGAAATAGACTCACAAATATAGAAAATAAGCAAGTGATTACCATTGGAGAGAAGGAATGGAAGAGAGGCAAAATAAGCATAGGAGAAGAAAAGGATTGTTTCAGAATTATATGAAATCATGTGTGTGAAACTTTTGAAAATTGTATAGCACTACAGACTTTGTCATTTAATAGGAAAAGCAATATTGTAGCATATTTTATAAGATAAAGCAGATAGACAAAATATTGAGTTTCTTCAGAAGGGTTAATGAATGAATTGATAAAAATGAGTATTCTGTTTTCCTTCAAAACAATTTAAAGTTCATCTCAATTCATTGTGAGTCTATTCTTCTCACTGGTCAGACAAAACAACTGTAGACATTCCTATTATTTCACTCACACTCTTTATGCAAACTGTAAGTAAATATTGTTGGTTTTACTTCCAAAATACACTGAGAATATGACTACTTCTCATTACCTCCCAGCTATCACTTTGATCCAAGCCACAGTCATCTCTAGCCTGAATTATTTTAAGATTATTGCAACTATCTCTGCCACATGTGCCCCTACAGTCTGTTCACAGCACAGCAGACAGCATGATCCTGTTAAATAACTTATCTTTTACACTTGAACCTCCCAATGGCACCCCATTTTACAGAGGGAAATCCAAATTCCCTACAACAAAGTTAAGTTCATCCAAGCACCTCTTTTCCTAATCTCATTTCTGTACTGTCTTCCTAATCTCATCTTCTTCTCCTCGCCTATATCGCTTCATCAAAACTTGCCTCTTTGCTGCTTCTTAAGCAAGGAAAATGGTCATACTCTTGCCTCAAGTCCTTAGTGTTTCTCTTATCTCAATACAGAACACTCTTTCCAAACGTATTCATATTGCTAGCTCCCTCTTAAAATGTTTTTGCAAATCTTACTTCCCATACCTCTGTCAGACCTTCCATGTCGGCTGGCGTCCTGGCAGAAATGAGTTGGTAGCTCAAATTTGTGACCATCAGGGATTATTCATAAAAGCTGTGTAAAGGTTTAAGCAAACTACAAAATGATGGTGAAGCAGCCAAAAATTAGCACCAGCTGTAAGCCATTACCATCCCCAGGTAAAAGCACCAAGGAGAGAGACTCTTATCTGACAGTAGTAAGAGCTGTAACATTAAGAGGAAAGTTACCTGACAGAAGCTTGCACCTGTAAACAGAAAAACAAAGCTGCTAACAAACTATATCCTTCATCAGGGAGAGAATAAGGGGAAATAAATATGCTGATCTCTCCCTTTCTCTTTCTTCTCCTATGACTGACTGGTGGGACCTTACATTTGCTGTATTTCAATAAAAGCCCAAGAGTGAGGAAATCTTGGATATATACTACAAGATATATACTCTCTAAGAGCTCAGGGTAGGGGTAAAGAGAGAGACTAGATCTGATGGGTAAAATGACAAATAATCACAGATGTTCATCCTTTCCTCACTCCCAGAATCTACTGTTTTCCAAAAAAAAAAAAAAAACCAAACCGTACGGACAAAATATTTTACATGCCACAAAATTGGCATTTTAAAAGTCAGTTCCCACCCAGAAAGATAAGTAGAAGTAATTGGTTTGCACCTGGAAAAATCAGAAGTCTGTGCTCACTGCTTACCTCAGGGTTATGCCAGCTTGTTTCTCTGTTGTATTATAGTCCAGAGGAACCACAGTCATCTTCCTGGCTCATTATAATGACATCCTACCAGACTACTAGAGTGTAACTAATGTGTTTGCATGTCACATCCAGCAGGCAAATCTTCCACCTTTCCAGGTGCAAGTCAGCTCCTTCTCTTTGTTGGTGAGAATTGAAAAGAAAATGATGTCTCATCAATAGTTGTATATCAGGTACCAAGAAGTGATTTGCTGCAATTATATCAAGAAAAGGAGTTATAATTAGCCCAAGCTACTGACCATCCTCAAGAAAATCCGGTCATTATTCAAGAAACATTTGGTTTTATAATGGCTAAAGAGGCAAGTTAAACAGGGATCTGTGGGGAGCTACAAACCATGTATTTTTCAAGACCTTAATGATAGTGCTAATCTGTGTAATTCTAGAGATGCAATGTTGCTTTGAATGTACCATTTTGGGTGTACAGCAACATTTATAGAGGCTTCCACTGGACTTTTTTTTATTGTTTTTTATCATAATAGCCCTTACTCCATGGTCAGTTAATTAATGTGGGGAGTTTGGCTAGTTGCTAATTAGTATATGCATTCTTAATGACCGTGCTTGGACCAGACAAATAACCACAGGATGGATTATTGGTTTCACTGTGAGACAGATTGAGATCAAGACTCTATCACTGTACTTTGACAAAGCTCCACTCTAAGCTGTAGCTATAGTGGCATTTTGGAGTTATAGGGATTAGCTGTAGTGAAGAGCCTCTGTGTAAGTCTAACAGCCTTCTAAAAACACTGCATTTTGTTCTCTGGTACAGAGTTCTACCACCCCCTCCCTCCATTTGGAGAAGACGAAAGAAAGATTCATGGTATAACTTGTGGTCACATTGCAGTGTCCTTTTTCAAATACTTATGATCTATTGTCTTCAGTGGTTTAGGCCTGTTTCTGGCACATTTGACCAGGAGTTGTGCATCAAAATTAAACTCAAATATTTCATTTCCATCATTATCTCTGGTCGACAGAAGACTGCCATCCCACAGCTTTCACTGATGCTTTGGGAAAGAGCATAACTTCTGGGTTTTCAAGGAGACAGGATGTGGCTGAGCAACTTACTCAAGCAGCACATGTAGATCCACTCCAGCATCCCTTGGGCTTTCCCGCTCATTCCTTTGGCATGCCAGGTAGTACTTCACCACAGAGTTCACTTTTCACTTGGTTAATGAATCAAGCCACTGTTAGCCCTGTTACCAAGTGTTTAAGCTAACATGTAAGATGCATCCCAGTTTCCCTAAGTTCAGCCAAAATCAATAAATCAATATTTTGTCCTACTTTTTCCTATACTCTTGTAAATAATTTTCACTTATATTGCCTGATCTCTGGATTATGCTAGATCTTGACTATATACTGGGGCTTTCAGTATGTCTCTCTGTTTTCATGTTTTTAAGTTACTCAGAAATGACTAGCTCATCCCACAGTTCTTCATCATCAAGTCAGAAGGACTGAAGGCTTTACTATTATAAGATTTGCAAATGCCTTATTCTCCAGTTTTCCATCCCACGTCACTACCAGTGATAATCTGAGTAACGCTAATACAATGCAAGCCACAAATTGTGTACCATTTATTCCTACAAGGAGATTCTTGGTTTACATCTTTCAATATGTGAGCAATAGTTCCAAATCTAATGTAGAAGGTCTATTTGAGGATGCCAAAATTTGCTAAAAAACACAATATTAGAAATTAGCCAAGAAGGACACAATATACTCAAAACAGTATTTCAACAGTTTAGTGGAGAAACAATTTAGGTAGGCGTAAGGACTCAAAATTCTCCAAGCCAGGCTTCAGCAATACGTGAACTGTGAACTTCCTGATGTTCAAGCTGGTTTTAGAAAAGGCAGAGGAACCAGAGATCAAATTGCCAACATCCGCTGGATCATGGAACAAGCAAGAGAGTTCCAGAAAAACATCTATTTCTGCTTTATTGACTATGCCAAAGCCTTTGACAGCGTGGATCACAATAAACTTTGGAAAATTCTGAAAGAGATGGGAATACCAGACCACCTGACCTGCCTCTTGAGAAATCTGTATGCAGGTCAGGAAGCAACAGTTAGAACTGGACATGGAACAACAGACTGGCTCCAAACAGGAAAAGGAGTACGTCAAAGCTATAAATTATCACCCTGCTTATTTAACTTATATGCAGAGTACATAATGAGAAACACTGGACGGGAAGAAACACAAGCTGGAATCCAGATTGCCGGGAGAAATATCAATAACCTCAGATATGCAGATGACACCACTCTTATGGCAGAAAGTGAAGAGGAGCTAAAAAGCCTCTTGATGAAAGTGAAAGAGGAGAGCAAAAATGTTGGCTTAAAGCTCAGCATTAAGAAAACAAAGATCATGGCATCTAGTCCCATCACTTCATGGGAAATAGATGGGGAAACAGTGGAAACAGTGTCAGACTTTATTTTGGGGGTCTCCAAAATCACTGTAGATGGTGACTGCAGCCATGAAATTA
>SJYC01128493.1:0-18153 GCA_006408675.1 Madoqua kirkii | reverse complement strand
GCCGCCATATTTTCTAGTCTCCAGTGCTTCCTTTCCTTCGGGAGAACGGAAAGATGCCTGTGGCCTACCTAGGTGGTGATTGGTATTCCACATAAACCAAGTTATTCAGCATCTTTTTCTCCACTAATTTTCCTACTACACTATCCATTTCTAATCTCTGTATCTGTAATTAAATAAGTTTTTCCAAGGATGCCGACTCTGTCTCACCTTCGAATTACCCTGGATCCACCAGGGCTGGACCCGGCATTTAAGTAATGTAGATTTATGAAACAATGGATGACTAGCGTAATTTTATATTGCCGTTTCTTAAGGGAGCTAAATATTACACTGCTGCAAGTTACTGATGTTTCTTCTAAAGCTTCTAGTGTTCTATTCTGTTCTCATCTTTTTAAGTGTCTTTCAAATTTATACACACATGCTTTTAACATGAAAACAAAGCTTCTTGGCCAAGGCTAGTTTATAAAATGCTTACTATTATTTACTATTGAAACTTTTATGTACAGAAGTTTCTGTGATTGAACTATGGACACCAGAAAACCTACTAATCTAGAGTTTTCTCTTATCCTCTTAGTAATTCCCTACAACTCAGCTTATTCCAATTGCTAATTAGCTCTGCAATTTCCTCATTAGACTTAAAGCTTATTCAGAGTCCCATATCTGGATTGAAAAGATGAATCCTGTACTCTGTACTCTTTGTACTTTCATTTGCTGACTGATATACTATTTTACAATGAACTGAAATCCTGATCAGTAACATTGCCCCCTACTCAAAGTAATATGATTCCTTGAGGATCACAGCTGTTGGGTTTTTCTCCACCAAATCAGGCTACCTTCAATAGAAAGGCCAGTCCAAATCAAACCTCTGTGGATCATATCCATTTGGATCACAGAATTGGGTCTGCTGGGCATCTTCTTTAATCAAAGATTCTCTAGGTCAGATCTCCAAACTGGTTTAATACAAAGTTCTGATAATATTGGCATTATCTTTTCTTAAGCACTGTAGTTAAGACTTTTTTCTTCAAGTTCACTTATAAAGTTTCATAGCTCATAATACATCTTCATTTCTCAAAACTGTTTGAGTACCTACAGAGCCAGCAATAACACTGAGTACTATAAAGAGAACATGAGTAAGAATGATGTCTTATTCTGAGATATTCATAATCTAATCAGAGTAATAGATATGTAAATATACGTATCGTTGTTGTTTAGTCCCTAAGTCATGTTCAACTCCTCTGCAACCCCATAGATTCCTCTGTCTGTGGGATTTTCTGGGCAAGAATACTGGAGTGGGCTGCCATTTCCTTCTCCAGGGTATATTCACAATCTGGGGATTGAGCCTGAGTTTCCTGCATTGAAGGCAGATTCTTTACCACTGAGCCACCAGGGAAGCTCAAATACATATATATATAAACAACAAAATTGCTACAGTGGCTATTTGAAGAAAGTGCTAGCAATCTGTTAAGAAATAAAAAGCAATCAAATATTAAGAAATGTATCCAATTAATGAATATTTCAATATCTTCTTCTCTCTTTACAAGGACATTTGAGAGTGCTTCTTCATTTGTGGCCACTATATTTTACTCACATTTCAATGTGGCTTTCAGTCTGCAATCATCCTCTCAGAGTCAATGCTCTAGCTTAAGTTTCTTATAATACACTGAAGGACAGGACCGGTTGGGTAGCTGAGGTGCTGGAGGATGGTGACATTACAGCAAACTTGTTTGGAAGCGGGAAGCTTAACATAAGAAGATTGTTAGTGCAGACACCGGTGTGAGGATGGGCAGTGAGAAGGAGCCAGGGACTTGCAAGAAGCTGTGTGCTATTCAGGAAAGTTAAGAAGTTGAAAGACTGTGCTCCTGGGTGAATCGATAAATTTCCTTTCACAGGCTGTGTGCTTCCTAATGCTTTCTGCTCTTCATGGTAAACTTACATTGGGCTCTGTTGTTTATCATTTGCTCCTTCTGGCTGGGTGGTAACTCAGCTGCAGAAGGAATAGCGTGACCTCTGAGTTTGTTTGGCAGTTGAATCTCATTTTCTAATCTAGCTCTACTGGAAGTAAAGAGAAAATCTGAAGTTCCATCTGATCCTTGTATCTATTTCTCAACTGGTTTAGTATAAACTTGGCATGCTGGGTCAGAAAACTTAGAAACAGTCTTAAGAAAACAACTAGCATTTTGAGTCCAATTAATTGTATAGGGAGATGGCAGCTTTTTATTAATGAGGCCAGGTGACTTAAACCTTTTCATGAGGCAGAGTACTCAAGTTCTGAGATAATACATGGGCATTATTCTAAGCCATTAAATTGGTTATTTATTTTTTTCTGAAGCAAAAGAAAGATAAGCAGGTAGAGTGGATGGAATAGGAAGCGTTATGAATCCAAGAAAGACAACAAGGTAAAAACTACCTTATTCTCAACGTCCTAAGTCTTAAATGAAGGGGGAAATGGGATTCATGGTTGCTGTTTTACTGTGCTTTGTGTGTGTGCTAAGTTACTCTGACCCTTTTCAACCTCGTGCACTATAGCCTGCCAGGTTTTCTGTCCATGGGATTCTCCAGCAAGAATACTAGAGTGGGTTGCCGTGCCCTCCTCTAAGGGATCTTCCTGACCCAGGGATTGAACCCACCTGTCTTGTTTCCTGCACTGGCAGATGAGTTCTTTACCGCTAGTCCCACCTGGGAAGCTCACTGTGCTTCATACCATATATGAGATATTTAATACTTGTTTCTCTTGTATGCATCTCATATTACCTAGAAACAGTTTAAATCTCTTATGCTGTTTCATTCATGGTTTTGTGGCAAAAGCAAATTATAATAAATCACAAATATTTTCAACTGAAACTTTCCCTTCATGAAGAAGATACACAATGCACAATGTATTTTCATGAAGGACAAGAGTGAGGTTCTCATTCAGGCTTTTTGATTCATGTTGATTCCATGCTAACATTAGAATATTAAAAATTTGCTTCCCCATCCCATTAATGAAATTTAAAAAACACATGGGATAAATCTTTGCTTTACTTTTTGTCCTCTACATGATTTACATTACATGAATTGTGGTATCAAAAGTTAGATGCCATTTAGCACACATATTTATTGAGCACCTCCTAGGTGCCTGGCTTTCTGCATTTGGTGGTGCCTGCGCCTATTTAATGGTCTGTAATCACAACTGAAGGGTGTGATCTTGGATACTATATTAGTTTCTTGCTGCTGCTGCTGCTAAGTCGCTTCAGTCATGTCCGACTGTGCGACCCCATAGCCGGCAGTCCACCAGGCTCCCCCGTCCCTGGGATTCTCCAGGCAAGAACACTGGAGTGGGTTGCCATTTCCTTCTCCAATGCATGAAACTGAAAAGTGAAAGTGAAGACACTCAGTTGTGTCCAACTCTTAGCAACCCCATGGACTGCAGCCTACCAGACTCCTCAGTCCATGGGATTTTCCAGGCAAGAGTACTGGAGTGGGGTGCCATCGCCTTCTCTGATTAGTTTCCTAGGGCTACCAAAATAAATTGGGCTCCCCAGGTGGTGCTATGGTAAAGAACTCACCTGCTAAGAGACTCGGGTTTGATCCCTAGGTTGGGAAGATCTGGAGCAAATGACAACCTGGAGGAGGAAATGACATCCTGATCCAGTATTCCTGCCTGGGGAATTCCAAGGACAGAGGAGCGGGGCAGGCTACTTTCCGTGGGACCGCAAAGAGTGGAACATGACTGACCACAGCACAGCACCTACAGCCAAAATACAGGACCATAAAGTAGGAGGCTTGAAACAACAGCATGTATATTTCCACAGTTTCAGAGGTCAGAAGGGTGAAACTGAGGGATCAGCAGACCCAAGCTCTCTGAAAAGGCTCTAGGGGACAATCCTCCCCTGCCTCTTTTAGCTGCTGATGCCACTGACATTCCTTCATTTGTAGCTGCTGAACCATGATTTCTGACTCTATCTTCACCTGGCTTTTCTCCTTCTCCCTGTATGTCTTTCCTTTGTGTGTCTCTTCTAAGAACACTTATCACTGGATTTAGGACCCATCCTGATAAATGCATAATCCTTTAATTTTGACATCCTTATTTTAGTAGACTTTTTATTTCAAAGAAGATCACACTCTCTGGCTCTGGGATTAGGATAGAATCATATCTTTTGACTGCCACCATGTAACTCACGATAATTCTAGTCTAGAATTCACAACAATGAAATGTTAATGATAATATATCTTCATTAGAATTACATGACTCCTTATACTACTTTGTTAATAAGTAGTATAATACTTATATTTGTAAAATATCTAAGTAGTAAATGAGAATTTCCTTCAATAAAATTTAAAATGATTAAAGCAAGAAAGTGGTTCCATGCTTTGTTTTAAATTTAATATATTTAAAATTTTATTTATGATCTTTTGACCCCTAATAAAAAATTCATCATTCTAGACAGTTATTCTCAACTAGGGATTGGACCAAAAAAAAAAGAACCCCAAAACATATTTTCTGAGGAAAGGGCTTACCAAGATCAAGGTTGTAGATGGAAAAATTATTCTGGGGTTTATGAAAAACACTGGTATACCCACTGCCTTTATAACCCACAGTAGATATCAAAACTGAAAAATTACTCACACCTTGGAGGGATAGTGAGGAAGAATTATAGGTTTAAAATGAAACAAATGAATAACTTCTGATCAATAATCATACCATTAGTAACCTCATAGAGTTCATATCTATTAAATATATTCTTCTGTCACATTGACTTAGCACTAAGACTAAATACTTATGCTAATCATACTGCAAAACTGTGCAATAATCTTTGGGCTATAATGACAGTTGGTTAAACTTAACACCTTAAAATTTCTGTCTGCTTGTATAACCTAGAGACCATAGGCTTACATAGTCCTTATGATATGTCTGTTCAATTCCTTTGCAAAATTTCCTTAAAAATATTATTCCTAAATCTTAGTATTAAAAGATCAAGAATATATTATATATTTTCCTTCCTTTTTTGAGAGCTTCATAAAACTTAGAAAACATACTTCACCTATTAGAAAAAGCAAAGAGCAATAACATTTTGCCTCACATCAGTTGTAACTATTTCCTTCAAGACTCATATGTACCTAAATGCTATGTCATAATCTTTGTCTCTTTTATTGTATTACATCTCCCTCTTTCTTTCCCTACCCTTAAAATAGTGCTTATGACATTTAGCCATAAGCTAAATGGCTAAATAAATAAATGGCTAAATGGCTAAATACATTTTGGCCAATTTTTCCTTCTAGTGTAAGAATATACTTTTATTTCAGGGGCTACTCCAAATAGCAATTCATATCAGGAGATATGTACACAAAGGAAAAAAATATATAACTTAATGAAATACAAAATAAAACACAATTAAAAATGTAAGATACAAACAGTTTGAATTGTAGTTTGAGACTTTTGATGCACTTGAATGCTCAGGTTTGATTAACATGTCAGGCAAACTGAAGGGTTGATCTGTTATTTAGAGCACGGATCAAGAAGCATCCAGGCGAAGGAGAATGACTCTTAGTTCAGAAGTTTGGGTCAAGTGTCTTTTCCTATACTACATCATTCGTATTTATGTCATCATGATGAATGCAATGTAACCTAACACTAATACTGTCTAAATCCAGCTGAAAAGTGGGCAGTAGTATCACAGTCTATTTGTTTTTTCAGCTTACCACTTGACAGCACGACAAAAGTCAAGGGTTATCACCAATGGTCAGTAACATTCTATAATAATTACATGTGAGCTACGGAGGGCTTTTTGTACATTTCAAAAAAAAAAGAGCAAATGTATCCCTAAACTGTAAAACCTGAAGCATTTTCTTCTGGAGACTTAATCTGGACATATTTTACTTCCTTTCATATATTGTTAGCATAAGCTTAAAATTAGACGAAAATACTTGTGGATGCTAAATTTTTTGCCATAAACTTAAGAACGTAAGGTTAAAAAAGAGTGATAACCTGTGTGGTTTCTAAATGTATCTTTTGCACATAAATCAAACTGTATGCAAAAAATCATTAAAGTAGAAAAATGCCATGAATTCAGTTCATGCATAGTAATAAATTCAGCTGAAAGCACATGCTCTGTAATATTATTTATTTTTAAAAATGACATTGTTCAGTATAACCTTTTCCTTTTTAACAGAAGGTGACTCCTTTTCAATAGTCTGATCATCAGGATTAGATGATAAGTCTGAACAAGTTCTTCTGAGGTTAAACCAGAGGGCTTTCTCCCCTCAGTTTTCAGGAATCAGAATGCTGTCTCCATTGTTTTCTTAATCACACACAATAAAAACAATAAAATTCAAAGGCAATAAGTAGGGTGTTATTTGCTTTTTTGAGCAAGCTTATGGTGCTTCAGGTTTTCTGAAATGCCTACATGGTGCGCTAAGCCAGTTTTGAAAAGATACTATGATTTATGACTTCTCGTGTTTACACTGGGTCTATATTTAATTACCAGTATCTGGATGTCAGTAAGTCATATATTTTAAAAGGATAAAACCAAACAAATCTAGGCTTCTTTAAGACATTTGTAAGAGTAGGTCTAATTAAAGCACATCTGTTACCAAAGTCACTTTACAGCATTACTCTGAAGTACAATACCTCCTTATCATAAAAATTCATTTGGAGTCAAAAATTTGCCTTCATCACAATGATCTAACAATGAATTAAATGAAAAATAATTACTAAGATTAAGAGCAATCTTTTTCTGATAATTATAATGAAAACCTAACCAATAAGGAAGGCTGCCAAAATTAGATTTAAGTGGAACAAATGCATGTATACTTTTTTATCTTGAGATAAATTTATTTATTTTGAGATTTCTTGAAAACTGCCTTCTATCAATTATGTGGGATTTAGTTAGGCTAAATGAAGTTCAGTGTTATATTTGCATTTTCCCTCTGATTCTCATAGTGCATATCTTGTTACTTAGAAAGGTTTCCATAAGGGTGGGCTTGTAAAAGTTTGGAAAAGTATTCACATTTTTATAGCCATAGAAAATTTGTCATACGGCCAACATTTAGCATATTTTCTTTACTATGATATAACTTTATCCTGAAATTGCCTTCTTCCTTCCTGTCATCATATATAGATTTGTTTCATCCAACTATACAGAGTTTATACAACTATACATACAACTCTACAGTAAATCCATTAGGCTTTTGAATCTTTGAGCCTCAAAAAAGTATTGTTCTTACTCATATTTACTGAAAAACCAGTTTGTTCTTATATAATAATGCTATTTGCATACAATTTTTCCTTTATTTGTATGTACGTTAAGAGTTGATTCATTGGAAAAGACTCTGATGCTGGGCGGTATTCGGGGCAGGAGGAGAAGAGGACAACAGAGGATGAGATGGCTGGATGGCATCACGGACTTGATGGACGTGAGTCTGAGTGAACTCCAGGAGTTGGTGATGGACAGGGAGGCCTGGCATGCTGCGATTCATGAGGTCGCAGAGAGTCTGACACGACTGAGCGACTGAACTGAACTGAACTGAACTGATAGACAGGGATGGGGAATAAACCTACTTGCTATTAGGAGGGTGCTCCAGAATCAAGCATTTTCTTCACCTTTCAGGAGACTTTGGTCTTCTTGGCAGTCACTGATGCTGTGGACATACAGGCAAGAGAGCTGCCTACTTGAGAGCTGGGCTTTCCAGAGATTAGAAATAATTAAAGCACAAGAAAGTGTAGTTCAATCAATTAATCTTATTGGCTATTTTTGTATTTTGAATGGAATAGTGAAATTAAACCCATGTATGTATATTCTAATTTCAGTAATGTATCTAATTATCTTATCTACTGCATCCTTCAAATTATTTTCATGTGAATCTGAGACATTATATTATTTCATCTATACATATATCAGTAAATTTATAAAAGACACATATTCTTTAAACTAAAACATAACCATAATATAGTTATGACAACTAAAGTTCAGTTCAGTCGCTCAGTCATGTCCGACTCTTTGCAACCCCATGAATCGCAGCACGCCAGGCCTCCCTGTCCATCACCAACTCCCTGAATTCACTCAGACTCCTGTCCATCGAGTCAGTGATGTCATCCAGCCATCTCATCCTCAGCCGTCCCCTTCTCCTCCTGCCCCCAATCCCTCCCAGCATCAGAGTCTTTTCCAATGAGTCAACTCTTCGCATGAGGTGGCCAAAGTACTGGAGTTTCAGCTTTAGCATCATTCCTTCCAAAGAAATCTCAGGGTTGATCTTCAGAATGGACTGGTTGGATCTCCTTGCAGTCCAAGGGTCTCTCAAGAGTCTTCTCCAGCACCACAGTTCAAAAGCATCAGTTCTTCGGTGCTCAGCCTTCTTCACAGTTCAACTCTCACATCCATACATGACCACAGGAAAAACCATAGCCTTGACTAGACGGACTTTAGTCGGCAAAGTAATGTCTCTGCTTTTGAATATACTATCTAGATTGGTCAAAACTTTTCTTCCAGGGAGTAAGCGTCTTCTAATTTTATGGCTGCAGTCACCATCTGCAGTGATTTTGGAGCCCCCCAAAATAAAGTCTGACACTGTTTCCACTGTTTCCCCACCTATTTCCCATGAAGTGATGGGACCGGATGCCATGATCTTCGTTTTCTGAATGTTGAGCTTTAAGCCAACTTTTTCACTCTCCTCTTTCACTTTCATCAAGAGGCTTTTTAGCTCCTCTTCACTTTCTGCCATAAGGGCCTAGATTTGATAGACAGAGTGCCTGATGAACTATGCAATGAGGTTCGTGACATTGTACAGGAGACAGGGATCAAGACCTCACAGGCGGGTAGCTGCGAGAGCCAGGGCCAGCGCACTAAGCACGGCCGAGAAGGGCTACCCAGTGTCCGAGGTCAGGGGCAGCAGCCTAGACTGCCAGGCTGCGAGGGCGCAGGAACAGCCAAGAGGAGCTACCCTGTGTCTGAGGTCCCGGCGGCGACCCAGAGGAGCTACCCCACGTCCGAAGTCAGTGGCAGCCGGGAGGAGGTACCCCGCCTCCGAGGTCAGGGGCGGCAGCTGGGAGGAGCCACCTCGAGCCTGAGGTCAGGGGCGGTGACCCTGAGGAGACAACCCGAGCCCGAGCCCGAGCCCCAGGCCAGGGCTGGCGGCCGGGAAGAGCAACCCGAGGAGCGGTGGCTGTGCAGGCGCAGGAGGGCCTAGAGGAGCTATCCCACACTGAAGGTCAGGAACGGCAGCGGTAAGGAGATACGCCTCGTCCAAGGTAAGGAGCAGCGGCTGTGCTTTGCTGGAGCAGCCATGATACTCCACACCCAAGGTAAGAGAAACCCAAGTAAGATGGGAGGTGTTGCAAGAGGGCATCAGAGGGCAGACACACTGAAACCATACTCACAGAAAACTAGTCAATCTAATCACACTAGGACCACAGCCTTGTCTAACTCAATGAAACCAAGCCATGCCTGCCGGGCAACCCAAGACGGGCGGGTGTGGTAGAGAGGGCTGACAGAACGTGGTCCACTGGAAAAGGGAATGACAACTAAAAGTGAATAATAATTCCTTACACTGTAGAATATTCTTATATAAGTTTTAGATGCTTGGGCCACTGTTGATTCAGGTGCTATGCTAACTTCTCTATTTGAAGTAGAATTTGGTTTTCTGAACAACACTTTGTAGTAGGTATTATTATTGTGTCATTTTTTCACATTGAAACCTACATGAAATTAATTTCCCAAGGTACTGGTGGCAGAATAGGTTCAATTCCTGGCAACTTATTCCATACCTTCTTACCTAGACCCATATAATTCAGTTTATTTCAGAGCAGAAGAATATGAGCAGCAGAATTGTACCCAAACACATATATCACTTTTTCATAAAATTCCACATGTATTTGAATATACATAAAAACATACTTTTCTTTTCTTGTATCCTACAAATATCTATTTTTTCCCTTTCTTTCTTTTCCTCTTTTTGATTTATAGTAAACATACTTGACTATTACTCATAACTCAGAAATGCCTATCCTATGTTCTATAAAAATATTCTATATTCTTAATAATGGATATACTAGAAGTTTCTGTTTTATTTTCTGTTAAATAGTTTATGTATTTTTGTTGTTGTTCAGTCACTAAGTTGTGTCCTACCTACTCTTTGCAACCCCATGCACTGCAACTCACCAGGCTTCCCTGTCCTTCACTATATTATGCTCAAATTCATGTCCATTGAGTCAGGGACGTTATCTAACCATCTCATCCTCTACCACCCTCTTCTTTTTTCTTCAGTCTTTCCCAGCATCAGGGTCTTTTCCAGTGAATCGGCTCTTCGCATCAGGTGGCCAAAATATTGGGGCATCAGTTTCAGCATCAGTCTTTCTAGGAAATATTCAGAGTTGATTTCCTTTAGGATTGACTGGTTTTATCTCCTTGCAGTCCAAGGGCCTTTCAAGAGTCTTCTCCAGCACCACAATTAAAAAGCATCAATTCTTGAGTGCTCAACATTCTTAATGGTCCAACTCTCATAACTGTACATGACTACTGGAAAAACGGTATCTTTGACTATATGGACCTTTGTCAGAAAATAATGCCTTTGCTTTTTAATACGTTGTCTACATTTGTCATGGCTTTCTTCCCAAGGAGCAAGCGCCTTTTAATTTCATGTCTGTGGTCATCATCCAGAGCGATTTTGGAGCCCAAGAAAAGAAATTCTGTCACTGCTTCTACTTTTCTCCATCTATTTGCCATGAAGTGATGGGACTGGATGCTATAATTTAGATATGCATACCTTAGCATATAAGGGCTTTTTCATTTACTTAAAATATTTTAGAAAGCAAGAATATTAGAGAATATTTAAAATATATTTTGATATGTAATTCTACATTTTCAATTTTAAAGTAGGTTCCATAGTTGACTTCTGCATGATAAAAAATAAAAAGCTTAGCAGTTTTTAGGACCCTGAAACTATAGGAACTATAAAATCAGGGAAAACACTAAAATCAGGGACTTGGCATATACAGAATGAGCACTGGCTGCAGCAAAAGAAACTCACTTACAAATGTATTGGTTTGAACTAAATTGTGACTGAACCTTGTTTGAAGGTTTATATGTGGTTGTGAGCACTCCTGGAAAGTTGACTACAACTGTTCTTTTTATTTTCATCTTGTGCTTCCCATTGTCTTAAGAGGTGAGAGTAAGAACTGGTAAAATTAACCACCTCTGGGAAATTATTCCTACATATGGACTCCTTACTTCAGTTATTAGGGTAATCTACTACGTGGAAGATATTCTACCAAGCTTTGCAGTGGATGTAAGGATGAATAAAGTTCCGTATCCTCCAATGGAGGGACTGAAATTCTCTATAGAGGAACCTTACCAGTTTCCTTACAGTAAAAAGTGGAGACTCAGAGCCTTTGCACATGCAGTCCCCTCTGTTGCTGTGCTTAGTTGCTCAGTCATGTCCAACTGTTTGCAACCCCATGGACAGTAGCCCACCAGGCTCCTCTGTCCTTGGAAATTCTCCAGGCAAGAATACTGGAGTGAGTTGCCCTCCTCTGGGGGATCTTTCCAACCTAAGGATTGATCCTAGGTCTCCCTCATTGCAGGCAGATTCTTTACCATCTGTGCTACCAGGGAAGCCCAAGAATACTGGATTGAGTAGCTTATCCCTTCTCTAGGGGATCTTCCTGACCCAGGAATTGAACCAGGGTCTCCTGAATTGCAGAGGGATTCTTTACCAGCTGAGGTACCAGGGAAGCCACTCCCTCTGTCTTACAGCACTTCATTCCCTCATTTTTTCTTGTAACTAGGATCTCAGCTCAAAATCACTTCATCGAGAAACCCCTGCCTCCCAAACAGTAGAGAAAAACTCTTTCCTATAGCACTATGTACCTTTTGTTTCAAGGTTTTGTTTATAATTTTATAGGCATTTCTGTTTTACTTATGTCTGTTTTCTGTCAATTGCCTATAAGCTTCACAATAGTCTGTTTATATTCATTATTATAGGGTCAATATTTAACAGATATCCAGTAAGAACTCAATGTTAATGTGGAATAGCCAGAATTTACTTTTCTTATTTCCTTTCTTCTTCCTTTCTCTTCCTTTCTTTTTCCTTCTCCATATCCTTCCCTCTTTCTCTATCTCTTCCACAGCTCCCTCACCCTAAGAGATCAGTGAGAGATATTCATTCCTATAATCGGCAAGTTATTTCAAAAGCCTACCTATGAGGCTGTAATGGTGTGATTCTTAACCATGGCTGCATATTAGAATCACCTGGGGAGTTTTCAATAAATACCCATGCCTAGGCCCACCACAGACCAATTAAATCAGCATTTCTGGAGGTGGGACTCGGGCAGCATTTTTTAAAAGCTCCCTAGGTGATTCTAATGTATAGCCAGGGTTGTGAAACACACTCTAATGGATGAAATCTGAATACCCAAATGTTCGTGAACTATATGAGCCATTATTTTCAGCCTAGGAAATTTCTAATTCTAATTAAATTATCCTTACTCATTCACTCATTCACATATACATTCAAAATTTATAATTTTAAACCATATGTTATTAAATCCTATATTTGCTCTACTAACAATAAATAGTGTATTTATTACTAGAACCAAAGATTTCTACTAGGAGTTGTGAAAGGCTAGACAATGTGGCTAGATACTTTCCAGAGTCTGATATTTTGAATGAACTCTTTCCTCATTTTGCTGATATCATGGGTTTTTAAAATTTAACCCCATACTTTTCTCTTTGCTTATCCTTTTACTGTACATATTTCTTGAGTATACAGTGGACTTTCACACTGATTGTGCATATGTGATAATGCATCATTGTTTTTGCAAGAAAAACTGTGACCCTCTTCTGTGAAATAGGCACATCCATGCAAAAAAAGAAAAATTCTTTGGTCTAAAAACTGAAGGGTAGCCTTTCTGGTAGCTATGGCCTCTAGGGGACAGTGGTTAGAGATGCTGCAAAAAGAGAAGCTGAAGAAGTGTTGGGGGTGGGCAGGAAGGGCAGAAATATTTAAAAAGAGACATGGTGAAATCAGGAAGCTTTTTCTTCAAAGGGCAGTTACTGCAGGAGCAACTGAATCATCCTCCCAGTATTGTCTGTCCTAGTTACAGTGAACAGGAAGTGAAAGTTCAGTGTTGGTCACTGTCAATTACCGTCCACATAAACAGACACAGGAAGATCAAGTCATGTTACTTATCCTTATTGCCCTTGGATGTTTTGATAAACATGTTAGCTGTTTACTCAATATAAATACTAAACTTACATACCCCAAGGCAAAATTTTATAGTTTTTCTTTTGAATTTCCGTCTTTTAAAAGCATTTCTTTCCCCACACATTTTTTTCTGAATTCATCAGAGCCCTTTACCTCTCCTTACCTTCTGCTTATGAGAGGGAAGGTCTCATCATCCAGGCCCCTCATAAAGGTAAACTTGGTGCCAGGGAGTAATCCCCTTGGGTCACTAATGTATATTCACACATCTGAGAATGCTGTTAAGAAGCTTCTGAAGTGGAATGCGATTCCAGCCATAGCAATTACATACTGCTCATATTTCCTAGTTTAGACTCCAGGGAGTTCAACCACTGCCTATTAGCAAGCTGACGATGGAAGGAAGTGCTGTAAATCTCACAGCAATGATAAAGCTGAAGCTCCTGGAAGAAGTGGGAAAGAGTGAATTGCAATTAAAAAACAGAACCGTGAACCTTGGCCTTTTAAAAGAACACCCACAGTAAGTTAATGAAGAACACGAGAGGATAAACTAAACTGTAAACATTTCTTATATCTCTTTTCAGTTATCATCTGGGTTGCAAGCAGAATGAAAGAAGAAACTAAACATCAAGAATCCAAATTAGTCTGTAAGATACATCTAATTCTCAAACAAATACCATATCACTTTGAACTTTTTAGAATATTTGGTTTACATATAATTTGGCCACTCCAGTTAAGACAAAGAGGCAAAGAGTTTATAGCTCCTATTACATGTGTGTGTGTTAGTTGCTCGGTCGTGTCTGACTCTTTGTGACCCCATGGACTGTAGCCCTCCAGACTCCTCTGTCCACGGGGATTCTCCAGACATGAATACTGGAGTGAATTGCCATTCCCTTCTCCAGGGGATCTTTCTGACCCAGGAATCAAACCCAGGTCTTCTGCATTGCAGGCAGATTCTTTACCATCCATCCACCATTCTTTCACTCCTTTTATGTTCTCTACATTTTTAACGGTGAGTAAGAGAGTTTTAAAATGCTTTTATAGGATTTCTGAATGTCATGGGACCATGGTATTTTTCAGCCATGGATGAAAATGATGGCTTCTTTTTCAGCTTTGGCTCTCGGTGTCGTTTGATGGTCCAAGCTCCCCTGTCAAGTGAGGCCTGTGCATCACTGTGTGCTTGATGACATCATGATAACCAAATCTTGATATTTTACTTACAAAACCACCATTCGGAGTGTATTTGTTGGCCTAATTTTCTTTACCTTTGCACTCACCTTTACCCTTTGCACTCCACTCTTTATCCTTTATCTCCCCTCCCCCCAAGGCAATCCATCTTTTTCTTCCTCCCCTGTTCCTCTTCCTCACCCTAGTTTCTCTCCCTCCCCACTTTTCTCAAATTAAGGTCTGACTGACAATATTTTATTAGGTTTCAAGTGTACACCATAGCAAGACAATATTTTTGTACATGACATGGGTACCATTAAAAAACACTTAAAAATAAATAGCTCCCCCAATACAAGTTGACCTTAATTGTTATAGGAAAATGTACTAAATCTCATGCATAGAGAGTTTACTAAATGTAGTAGGTTGTATATTATGCTTTATAACAATTTAAGAGGCTTCATTTCTGTCCTCACTAGACAGCTATGAACACTGGTATTGAGAAAGATTATGTAGTTCAATGATGAGTTCAGTGGTAAATCCACAAACACAAAATAACAAACTAGGAATGGGGCCCCAATTCTGTCTGATTCCACTGATTCCAGAGTTCATGTGTTTAATTTCACTTGATGTTTCCTACTGTGAATCTAACTAGGATCTATTTGAGGAAGGTGGAGATAGGAATTTAAAGACCTACAAGAAAGTATCAAATCGCAAACACTTTAACTAGAAATACTGGATTTTAAAAATGGCACTATGGTGCCATCATCTCTTGCCATTGTTTAAACCGCAAATTAAAATTTTGGAATATGAAATAATGGTCAATTTCCTGACCATACTCTATATAATGGCTTCATTGATTAATAACTAGCCAGAAATCTACCCTGTGTGGAATGAAGGGAGGACATTTTGATACTTAGGCTGAAGGATAGGGAGAGGGAGATGTAATATAATAATAATTAAAAAAAAAGATGTAAGAATGATGAAGAAGAATACTAGTTTACACTTTCCATGGTGATTTTACATATATTATCTTGTTTTACATTCATGATTTGAGGAGTATGACCCACTCTCTATAAAGCCATGGGACACTTAAAAATAAGGAAAAACAAAAGTTGCCATGTATCACAAAACTGTAGAGCATTATTATCCTTTTGCTTGACCTAGAAGAGGTATGACATTTTTAAGTATTTTGCTTTTTTTAATTGTTAATGTCTCACAGTACCATTGCCAAGTCTATAAAAATGATAACTATGTACCTTATCGTCAAATGTACCCAAAACAATAACATTAGATGAGATAGGACCATCCTAAGTATAGCCATCAACAGTCCATTTTGAAATGGGAGAAAAATAGGACTATAAATTTTTGAATATGTTTGTAAAGCATTTTCTGTAAGGTGTATAATCATTTTTACAGTTTAAATATCTTGACTTTGTATGGCATTGATAACAGGTGAAAGGTTAATCTGTAAAATTCACAGTTCACGAAGAACTTTGGAAGTACCAATGAAGAACACATTTTTAACATGTGGAAGACCCTACCTACTAAACATAATCATTTTGTTTTCCTGCAAATGCATTTAGCATTGCATTGCAAATGAGCTTACAACATTTTTTGACCAAATCTTTCGAGTCATTGGCTTTAAGTAGAATACATGACTGCTCCTTTCTATACAATGGAAATTCCAACTCCGTTGCCAGAAATCAAGATAACTTTGGGAAAATTTGAGGAACCATATTTTACAATGTAAACACTGACTTTATTTTCTTGGGCTCCAAAATCACTGCAGATGGTGACTGCAGCCATGAAATTAAAAGACGCTTTTAATTTGCTTTTTCAAAGAAAAGCTATGAGAAACCTAGACAGAGTATTAAAAAACAAGACACATCACTTTGCTGACAAAGGTCCATCTATCAAAGCTATGTTTTTTCCAGTAGTCATGTATGGATGTGAGAGTTGGACGATAAAGAATGCCGAGTGCCAAAGAACTGATACTTTTGAACTATGATGTTGGAGAAGACTCTTGAGAGTCCCTTGGACTGCAAGGAGACCAAACCAGTCAATCCTAAAAGAAATCAACTCTGAATATTCATTGGAAGGACTGGTGTTGAAGCTGAAGCTCCAGTATTTTGGCCATCTGATGCAAAGAGCCAACTTATTGGAAAAGAACCCTAATGCTGGGAAAGATTTAAGGCAGGAGAAGGAGACAACAGAGGATGAGATGGTTGGATGGCATCACCGACTCAATGCACATGAGTTTGACAAACTCTGGGAGATGGTGAAGGACAAGGCAAAGACTGAGGGACTGAACAGCAACAACAACAACAAATTTTACAATTATGACTTTTATTTACTCTGTCTCAAAAAACCAGTGAGGACAGATGAACTTCCCAAATAGTCTAGATTCTGTGTAAGTTAAATATATGCAATTTCATTTCTTAATTTTAAATGACATCTTAGAATTAGAGAAAAGGAATGTTATCAGAAAGTTTTTCAGAGAGAACTTTTTAAAGACATTGTTTTGTATTGGCATATAGCTGATTTAAAATGTTGTGATAGTTTCTGGTGAACAGCGAAGGGACTCATCCATATGTATATAAAGATTCTCCCCCCAAATCTCCTATCAAGAACTTTTTATTAATTAGACCAAAAGTAAAGTTTAGACAGATTTTAGTGGGTTCCTTGAGACCAACCCCTGTAAATACATAAAATCCTCAAAAAACCCCCAAACCTCCAATTGTCAATACTGTGTGCACCACATTTGTGTATATTCATCAGTTTTCTGTAATTATTCAGTGTGTACATCACATGATATTAGTTGATTTTGTTGTTGTTCAATCTCTCAGTCATGTCCGACTGTTTGTGACCCCATGAACTGCAGCATGCCGGTCTTCCCTGTCCTCCACTAGTTGGTTGATATATTTAATAACAGTACCAGAGAGCCATGTTAAATAACACTAGTGGTAAAGCATTGCAGACTCTGGAGCCAGTGTGTCCAGACTGCCTATGTTCATATCCATGATTTATGTAGTCCTTAACTTTTTATAATTTAGCTTTATCAGTAGTACCTACTCCATAGATTCAGTGAGCTTCCCTGGTGGCTCAGATGGTGAACAGTCTGGATTGAAGGAGTTGATGTTTGTAAAGTGCTGTAACAGTGCCTGGCACCCAAGAGGGACCATGTAAGTGTTATGTGTTGTCCTCTCCCCCTTAATCTTGTTTATAGATATGTTTCTCATATCTGGGCAGCTTTTATTTTCTAAAACGTTAATAAAATTTAGGGGTAAATGTGGAACCTTCACAATATATTTTCTAGAAAAGAGTATAAATAAACATCTGGTAGTTGCCCTCACGTTCCTTAGAATTTAGTCAGCAGAATGGGAAAAAGTAGAACTTACGAATACATGATTAAATTTGAAAGGATTGAAAATCAGTAAATATACAACTAATAATCACAAGCTGTGATAAATGATATGAAATAGCAGTGAAGGATCAACGGCAAAATGAATTGATTGCCTCCTGGAGTTGACGAAAACAGACAAGGAGACTTAATGGAAAGAAACAAAGCATGCTCATTTTTAAGTATTTTCATGAAATAAAATTAAATAATATTGCTAAGAGTTTAAAATTTAAACATACATACATACTAAGAAGAATCCTATTGAACTTAATGCCCATTTAAATCTATTTTCCATTGCAACACACTTGGATTTTCATTAAACATACAATTTAGATCTTGCTTTTTCACTTGTTATTTTTGTTAAATATGCTCTGTCAAGTTCCTATAAAGGTTCATAATTACTTTTTAAAGGCTGCACA